>JAHDVE020006913.1:0-100339 GCA_022606495.2 Halesus radiatus | reverse complement strand
ACAAAGAATATGTATGAATGAGAATAGCAGAAAATGTCGGTGATGCCCAAGGAAGACATGGCACGATCAAGCAAACCAATTAATTGAGTCGGATCATGTCAAGCGTCAAAATAACAGAAGAATATGTATAAATGAGAATGGTTGAAGAAGTCGGTGACGCCCATGAATGACATGGCATGATCAAGTGAACCAATTAATTGAGTCGGATCATGTCAAGAGTCAGAACAACAGAAGAATATGTATGAATGAGAATGTCAGAAAATGTCGGTGACGCCCGAGGAAGACATGGCAGGATTAATTGAACCAATTACTTGAGTCGGGTCATGTCAAAAGTCAGGACAATAGAAGAGTTTGTATGAATGAGAAAAAGAGTTTGTATATTTATAGAAAAAGTCGATGACGCCTGAGGACGACATAGCACGATCAAATGAACCAAATACTTAAGTTGGGCCACGTCAATAGTCAGAATAACAGAATAATCTGTATAAGACAATACATGAATGTGAATTAAGCAAAAAGTATGTGCCAAGACCGAGTTGTTTGGCGGTCTATCCTCTTTGCATAATCCTACAGTGAAACGGTTCAATGGTTACTTTGATTAAAAACTTTATTTTCGTTGCAAAAATTATAAAGCCACTAAAAATGACCTATCACAAGTATTATGCGTGAACACAATATTTGAATTCTTTATTTTATAATGTCATCGAAGAAAGAAGAATTCAAAAAATGCTGAAGCAACCATACCGGAAAGCTCGGCCTTTGTCGATCTGTATCCGCGTGGGGGAAAACCCGATTTCTGGACGTAGTTCTTGACAGTTTCGTATTTTATTGTCAGAGGCCACAGATGATCCAACGATGATAATTTTTTGGTAATCCCCGTATCTGGAACATTTTACTAAACCAAAATCATTATATTTGGATCAATACATCCATCATAAATCATAACTTCATGTTATGTAACACACTCGAACAATTGAAATATGTACACAATGTCTCAATGAATTTTTGTTGTATTTTTAATTAACATGTAGTATTATCTAAGCGTACAAACAAATATAGACAAAGAACTTAAGATCAGTTGATTTCTAGGTGTTTAAATATGTCACCTGATGAAATAAAAAAAAATCTATTAAAACTTGATATGACGGTGCGTCGGGCAGTAGGTATTATTCTAGGAATAACGCAAAAAGGGAGGAATAGAAAAGCGATCTTAGGTAGTTACAAGTAATTTATTTTGATAGTCGTGGGGTTAGCCTTAAAACTAGAGTAAAACTTAATTAGACATAAGAAATTTAATAAAACTAGATACGCAATTACTTAATTCTACTGTTAAAGTCTTTGTACTTAAAATTAGAGGTTCACTGACTTAGGTAATTACTTAATTCTACTGTTAAAGTCTTTGTAGTTAAAATTAGAGGTTCACTGGCTGACATTGTGGGAGGAATTATGATTAGAGTCAGGCACTTCCCTTTTTGGTGATGGATGTCCAGGGTCCAGTGGCTGCGTTGTATGTAGAGTCCTCTCGTTCGCACTACGTATTCGTGTACCTCCAGATCGGGAGTAGGTGCAACGCGGCGGTAATCAGAGGCCTGGGCGGTCTCCGATGTTGATCTCCGAAGGGCGAAGATCAATTACTTCCTTCTGGGATGGAAGCGTAGAATTCGTAGAGCGTAGAGGACCTGGGCGGCCTCTCCAAGGAGCGAGAATAGGAACCTTCCTGGGCGGAAGGTTTCACTTGGCTGTGTCCTGGGCGGACTACTGCAACCGACTCTCCGTCCTGGGCGGACTCTTGCAATGACTCGTGCTTCCTCGGTGGAAGACTGCACCTCACTCATGCTTCCTCGGTGGAAGCTTTCACTCGACTGTCCGTCCTGGGCGGACTCTGGCAATCGACTGTCTCCTAGAGCCCACTGTCCTTCTGTCTACTGTCTACCTGTAGGTATTGTCTTTTATTGACGTCCCATAAAATCACAAAGGAATTGCGGAATTTCCCAAAATAGCAGTTAAGATTATATTATTTTAGTTACGATTTTTCTAAAAATAGGTTCGGCTAGCCTTTGTACTAAATTCATTTTATGGCCGGTCTAATCTGGGAATTCCTATTATTTACAATGCACATTTTAAAGCTAAATATTTCGGTGAATTCGGTCAATTATTTTAGGTGATTACAAAAGGCTATATCAAACTAAACAGTTATTAAATATCATATGTTGAAAACTTTGTTAGCTGAAAGGAACTTTCTGTATTGGATAATTGGAAAATATTATTTTTTGTACGGCTTAGTGTTGTCATTTGTTTTTTGTTTTAAAAAATATATTTAAGTATTAATATTCTATATAATTCTTATATGTTTTTTATTTTATGTAGATACTTAACTTTAGGTATAAATTTACTATATGGTTTTGAATAACAAGCTCCCGTTAGACAAACTACTAAAAAGTAGTTTATCAGGAGTTTTTGCCTAATGTTTTTGTAAAATGTCATAAATTACAAAATAAAAAAAAACGTATCATGTAACTTTCATTAGGTACACGGTATATCTATGGGTACACTACTTACTGTAAAATGTATAGAAAAAATGAACTATTAAAAAAAATCCCCACGAACACCCCCCCAAGTAAACATTTAGTAGGCGTACCTAATATTTGGGAACGATGAACTGAGAGTGGTATATCTATGCTCAACTGGGAATGGTATATATATCCCCCAACTGATACTTCATAATGATATCATCATAACACAAGTAATTATGTACTTAATCTCACCTTTTCATTGGTGATGGGCATAGTAAAAGATACTAGCATCTTGATAAAAGAAATTCATGACGTTTAACGTGTTTATTGCAAATAAAAATAATATCACTCATAAATGACAGCTGACATCCCATGGGTGTTGCCATCTTGGAATCCACATTATCGCTAGAATTTATAGTAAATTCCGTCACATTCTGTCAAAACTAATAAGCCTTCCACACGACTGGATTGTCAGATACTGACAGATACTAAAGAAGCTATGGCGTCGAAAGGTTTGACCATCCGGTGGCCCTTTTCCAAAATTGGTAGGCATAACTTGATAAGACGTTGGTTAGTGCAGTGGGTATAATTCTAGGAATACCGCAAAAAGGTTAGGAACTGAAAAGCAATCTTAGGTAGTTACAACATTTATTTGTATATTCGTGGGGTTAGTCTTAAAACTAGAATTAATCTTAATTAGACACAAAATTTCAATAAAACTAGATAGGCAATTACTTAAATCTATTTGTAAAGTCTTTGTACTTAAAATTAACTAATTACTTCGTTAAATCTACATAAAAGGTTGTATTCTTAAAATTAGAGGTTCACTGGCTTATTTGTACGAAAAAGTTGTTTCTTAAAGTTAGAGATTCACTTGGCTGACAGGGTGGAAGAATTATCATGAGAGTCAGAGGCACTTCCCTTTAGTGATGGCTGTCCAGGGTCAAGTGGCTGCTTTGTATGCAGAGTCCTTGCGTTCACACTAGGTATTCAAGTACCTCCGGATAGGGAGTAGGTACAACGCGGCGATAATCATAGGCCTGGGCGGTCTCCGGGATTTGATCTCCGAAGGACCAAGATAGGACGTCCTTCTCGGATGGAAGCGTAACACTCACTCGCGGAACAGAGCCTGGGCGGCCTCTCCGAGGAGCGAGAATCGGAATTTTCCTGATCGGAAGTCTGAACCTGACTCTCTGTGCTTCCTGCGCGGAAGACTGAACCCGACTCTGTGTGCTTCCTGCGCGGAAGACTGACCCCGACTGTCTGTCCTGGGCGGAATACTGCACCCGACTCTCCTTTTGTCAGAGAGCCCTCTGTAGGGATCTCGTTCTTCCGTCTCATTCGGCCGCGGGGGACTGCTCCCACGGTCATTATGAATTTTGTCGGTGCGACTGTGTGTGTCTAGCCGCCAGGGTCGGTTTTATGACCCTATTGGCAGTCTCTCCGAAGGGCGGCTCATTTCCTTTGAAGTCTTTATTGCTGTCCAATAAAATCTCAAAGGAATTGTCTACTTTCTAAAATAGTAATTAAGGACGGTTTCTTTTACGATGTAGTACTTTACAATAGGCCCGCTAGCCTTTGTGCTAATTCAGTTTATGGCCGGTCTCGTCTGGGAATTTTTATTACCTGAAATGCACATTTTAGATTAAGTACGTCGGTGAATTTGGTCATTCTTATAAGTATTACAAAAGGATATATCAATATCGTGTCACATGTTTTTGTGATTCATAATTTTAACAAAAATATGACGAATTTCAATCACATAACCCCCACCCCTTGTCGATAGCTGTTGCGACTGTTTTAGCTCCATATTTTATTTTTACGCACAGCCTGAGTCAGATTGCAGTGTAACAAAATATAAAAACTAGCCCCGATTATACATCGAATTACACCCATTTCGCCAATGAGGTAATTTGTCATGAAAAACTGCACTTTACAAATTATTTAGCTATTTCTATTCTTTGAATAACATCCATAATGCATATTTGGGCGTTCATTAAGGACGTTAGTTGCAAATTTTAGTATTTTTTCGTCAATATAAACATAGTTCAGTTATGTTTTATTATCCGCGCAGCACGTCCGTCGGGAGTCGGGATCGTCTGCCGAACTCATACTGAACGGCCAATGTGTGGAGGCCGGTTTGCCCGAGTTCGGCCAACTAGTTTGAAGGTTGGGCCAACTAGTTCTCCACCGGAGCGATCTCGGGCCAACTCGCCGAACTCGTGCCAACGTTGGCCCAACGCACACGAACTACCCCTCTACACAGTCACCCAAACGTTCGAGTTGGGAGGTTGGGCGATCGTGTAGTCGGGGCACCACGGTTCTTGAGGACGTTCGGCCTGGCTGCCTTTTGACGGGTCAGCCCGAGGGGTAGATTTTATGACCTCAATTGTCTGATATCGTAGTATTATTATAGTCTTTTTGGCTTATTACTGCCCGTGAATCGAGTTGCCTTTTGTTAACTTCTGCCGACCTTCTAAACTAATAAAATAACTATCTAAGTTTTACTGTTTTTTTCATTCCATCCATAATTATACAATGCATATTTACTAGGAATGGCGCAAATGTTTCAACATAGGTAGGTCTGTGAATTCAGCAAGTGTAGTACCTACGGGTCTATCAAGTTTGATATTTGCGTCATAGATTTATTTTATCTAGATGCTTGTAACTTTTATTAAGCCCATCACCGATGAAAAGGCGAGATTAGATAATTTGGGGTTCCCGGTTATCTTATGTCCGTGTCGTTCGTTGCGGTATATTATTTATGTCCTGCTCTGTCATTTCTGTGCCGTCGCAACTCGCAGTTCATCGCGGTGTATTAGGATTGAAAGTTGAAGTTGAATATTTGTATTATTTATACGAGCTTGAAAGTGAAAAAATGGAAACATTTGACGAAAAAAAATACAAACTTTTTGATGAACCCTTGAAAACGATCAGTCGCAATATATACCTCAAAGATGAGGGAAAACAGAAACAATATCGGGTTGCATTTGATGAGGTTTATGAAGGATTTAAAAAAGAAATAATGTTCCAAGAACCATTTTTCAAATTATTTAAGTTGCATAAACTTTCAGGAAGCCATGCTAACGGCACTAAAATTCGTGATGCCGACGAATTCGATATGATGATATGCATTAAATTACCCAAAGAGCTGGAAGTGGATATAAAGGACAGCCAGCACGCCGCGTACGTCGAACTCAAGACATGCGGAGTTGAAGGCCTCAAGAAAAAACCTAATTATGAGGAAACATATAAATGTATAGAAAAATGGTTGGATGGTAAGAATTTCATTTTGCAAAATAAGTTCCGCAACTGGTTCGAAAGCACGATTCAAAAAATATTGAACAGACTCGACAAGAACATCCTCCAGTGTGAAAATGATGAATACCATCTCACTTTTCAAAAATCTAATCCAGCATTTTGTTTAAATGTACAGAGTTGTCGTTATGAAGCCCTTAAATTTAAAATAGACCTGATGCCTAATTTCTACTTCGATGATCCCAAATGGCCTCCAATTGGTGAAATTGAAATGGTCGAAAAGTACATTTCAAAAGAATGGTTCCTCATTGCTAAGAGAGTTACACGCGAAGATGATAATCAGGACTGGCGGCCCTGGCGGGTGGTTTTCCTCGAGCAAGAAAAGGAAATGTTGCATCAGACATATCATTTGAAAAGCACCCTCAGGTTCATGAAGCAACTAAGAGACAAGCATGGAATGCCTGACCTCAAAAGCTACTTTATAACGACTGTGTTCCTGTGGGAAATAGACCAGCAGGCTCCAAGTTTCTGGAATAAAAGACTGAGTTTCCTATTCATGCACATGCTTGAGAAACTCCGTGATTGTCTAGAAAAAAAGGAAATCCCCTATTTTTGGTACAAGCAGCTCAACTTATTGGAACATGTGAGACCTGAAATACTCGACGACTACCTGAGGAAAATTGTTAATATCTTTAAAGCAATTGATAAATATTACCCCAAAAATCCAGAAATCATCAATAATATTCTAGAACACGGTTTAAACAAGATCACTTGTGAAAATGTATCTTTCATTGATGAGTTTGGCCAATTGAGTTTGACTTCTGAAGAAGGATATTCCAATAACCAGCCATCACGTGAGTGGGGCCAGAACTCTTCCCTTCGATATAGAGAACAGGACGAGGAAGATGAAGAATCCCCAAATTACGCTGGAAACATGTCTCAAGATCAAATGAACAGAAACAAAGAGTCTGACATGGCGAGCACCATTTCCATAGCTGCTGTTGCAGTTGGAGTCGGCCTTGCAGGACTATGGGCGTACCGCAGGTACACTGACAAACGTTGAAGGATGTCTTCATTAAATACTGGGGCAGACGGGGTTGATGTCAATGTGTTCACAAAATCAAATCAAGCTTTTAATGCCCACGAACAAAACCTTTCCAATCCAATCAAGTTTCACATGAATCTTATTCCTAATTTTGACTTTAGGATGCCACCTGATAATATTGTAATTCCAGCAGTCATCTTGTCACGTGTCCAGCCGCGAGTTTGAGGATTGTAATGATAATGTCGGCATCCTTTTGATTTTATTTTATTATCAGCTAAGGAGATATTTCTACCACTCGAGAGCTTGCCGAGTTTCTCTGCAATCATTCAGCATTCTTTCTAAACCAGGATTAGAAATTCCACAACACAATCCCTGCGAAATAACGGAGGACTCCTTTGGACGAACCGGGATGCCATGGCATCTAAGACCAGGCAAAACAAAGAGTTTAGTTGCATAAAAAAATCAATTTGTTTCTAATATTATTTTTTACATTTTCTATAATTTCTAGATTTTTATACATGCTTAAGTAATATTTACCTGCATAATATTACATTATTAAACTAATAATATAAAGGGGTTTTATTTTATATTGATTCCTTTTGGTGGTAGGTTTGTTTAGTTAGAGGGTATGAATTATATTATATTATGTTATTTATTATTAGCACATTACTGATATTTTGTAAACCATTTAATAGAACTTGCTTATAAAGTTACTTTTTTTTGTATAATCTTTATTTACACATTTTTATACATTATAATAATAAAAAACATTATTTCAAAAGTATGCAATTTTTTATTACAACTTGCAGTGTGTTCAATAGAAGCTGGAACAGGATTGCGATCTGGAAGTACAGGAATTCGATTTATAAGAGGATAATGGAGAAGATTTAAAAGAGAACGTAGAAGATTTGCAAGGTAAGAATAAGGAAGATTTGTAAGAGAAGAATGAAGAAGATTTGTAAGGGAAGAATGGAGAAGATTTGTTAGATGAGAATATAAAATGTTTTTGAAGAATAAGTAAAGTAATATAAACACTCATAAAAATTGTCAGTGGTTCTATTGCAAACTGAAATATGTAGTAGAATGGTGCAAAGGTCCGCCAAAGCTAGATGAAATAATCATTCTCTCTACAACTAGCATAAAGGTGGATTCGTTGAATAGATAATACACACAAGAAATGCCATCCTTGCAGATTTAAATGAAAACCGATCTCGCCACTGATTTAGTACCTCTTGGTTCTAGCCAACACCAGCTTGCACTTGCCCAACATTGTATATCGCCATCACATTTGATCAAAATTAAAACTTCACGATGATGATGAAACACAGTCGTTCAGTATTTGAAATTTAAAGAACAGTTTGAAATGGCGCTGATCACAATTTGTTCAAAAGCCGAAACAGGCCGAGAATCAGCGTTTAACGGGATCCAATCAAATGTAAAAAAAAAACAAAGTGGCGCAATGATTAAGTGCACTTTAAACAAGGTTAGTGTTACTCGGCAGAAGTGAAATAGAAAATATTTATTTTATTTTACACGTACGTTTACAGAAATTTATTTCAATAATATATTCACATTATATTGTTCGTTACATACGAGTACTTATCAGCTTTTTGAATTGAACAATATTGAGAGCATAATCATTTTTCCGAGGGGCTATTAATGGTACATTTATTTTATTTTTATTTATTAATTAAGTTTTTGATACATAAGTTAACACAAACAAAGTACAAAGGTTATACTTTTTTCATTTAAATATTCACTTATTTATATATACATCTGAATACATGTACATAAACCTATGTGTAATGTATATAAAGCAAAATCCCATATAGGTAAGGCCAGTGCGTGGGTATACCTGGTATCAGTTAGTGGCAGCATATTAGTATATTTTTATATGTGGATGTTGATTTATGATTTTTTTTTTCTTTAAAGGAAAGATAAATATTCCCTAGTTACGAATAACTGGACAATATTTGAAAATCTCCTGCTACCATCACAGTAAGCGGAAGATGTTGCTTGTGTCGTGATAGAGGACTTATTCAGCCGAGGTATTGAACTCACGACGCCTGGGTGTGAGACCCAGACGCGATGCCAACTCAGCCACCGACCGGATTAGTTCTGCATTTCGGAACAAGGAAAGATCTGTGCACTCGCGCTCTTGTAAAATTATCAGGGACATAATCAACAATTTTATATAAAATCCCTGGATTGCTGATGTAACCGTTTAAGAGGTTATTGGCCATTATCAGAAAAACAGTTTTCCGTCTGTTGGCAAGGCTATTAATACCCAGTATTTGAGATAAGAAGGTTGACGGATAGAACCCGATTCCAAATCTTTTTAAGGATAATGCATTGTCCTTATCCTTAAGACAGTTTGTTTAACAGCGGTTCCGATTCCATGTCAATGGCAATACAATTTTAAGGGAATTTGTGGTTTAACTATCGCAGTGTTATTAGGCCGAATAACTCTGTTTTAAAGAAGAGTATACTCGGTTTAACTAAAGTAATATAATATTAATGAAAACAGGAGGATTAAAAAGTTGCGTTTATTAAAATTGAATTTAAACAATTAATATTTAAAATTTAGCAAAGGTAAGTTGTGATGTAAGAATACAAGACTCTCCGAACGTTCTGGTAACAGCCTGTTCCTTTTTATCTTCATAGACGTTACGTGCTTCTGAAAATAAACGCTCGCTATATATACACAGTGCTTGCAGGTGCATATAAAAATACTCTTGCTAATTGTGCTATCTCTGGATATCTTGTTTTATGTCTTGTCCACCACTCGAAAGGACTCTTTTGGAATCTTTTGACAACAATCCTACGTTTACATATCGATCCAATTCTAGAGCGATGGGGCTTTTAGGATCGTTGCGCTCCGGTGGCTGGGTAGAAGCAAGTTCTTTGAAGCAATTCCAAAATGATGCATGAGCATCTTGTGATTGTATTAATTGGTTAAGGTTAGAATTAGATTCGTTTTCTTCACTGCTGCTGGCACTCTCTGTAACGTCGCTTCTTTCAATGGATTATAAAAATAGGATATAATAGGTATACTCCATTTTTTTTTAAATTCTCATATTTGCTATGTAAATATGAATACGTAAATAAAAATACAAAACAAAACATTAAAAAAAAAAACTTTTTTTGGGTCGATATTTCAAATTATGTACGGAATTTTTGTATATTCAATAAAATAATTAATAGTTCCATTGTATATTCATTATAAAATGAAACAATGACTAAATAAATATAGAGGGTGTTAAGA
Organism: Halesus radiatus; assembly: GCA_022606495.2. Classification (NCBI taxonomy): domain Eukaryota; kingdom Metazoa; phylum Arthropoda; class Insecta; order Trichoptera; family Limnephilidae; genus Halesus; species Halesus radiatus. The sequence goes on along the minus strand of JAHDVE020006913.1, from coordinate 90,258 downwards.
GACGTACTTGACTTACTTTAACCAGTGATTCCCTGACCTTATTTGGAGTAAAAAATGTAAATGAAATTTTGGTTTCCGGCAAAAATTTTTTTTTTTAAATTTACCTAAAAACAGAAAAATTTTGTAGGTATTTGACAGGTAGTGTCGAGGTGGGGGGTTGGGCAGTTACTCGGCTTAGTGATCAGTGACGACAAGTGATTTTTTTTTGTAAAAAAAAAAAACTACAAAAAATGTCACCCGAGACCAAAAATTCATTTACATTTTTTACTCCAAATATGGTCAGAATCACTGGTTAAAGTAAGTCAAGTACGTCTCTTAACACCCTCTATATTTATTTAGTCATTGTTTCAATTTATAATGAATAAATCAGTACACAGTGAAACACGCGAAGCGATTTACTGCGTATTTCAGCGTTTTTTTAGCAGAATTTCGAGCGAGGAAGCTTGTGCCTAACTTGAAATATGTTTACGAATGAACTGTTGAAATTACTGGTCGTGTCTGTTATTTAGTACCTATTTAAACAATATTTTTTTGCGGATTTATGCCGATTTTGAAACAATGATAACATATACCTACGTTTAGATTTGAGGTTATATTTCACATTCGAGTTTGACAGTGTATTAGTGAAGTGTATTTATCTATAGGAAAAACATCATACCTACGGTTTTTTTTAAATTTAATTCGGTGACCTTATTTTATTGTTATCATAATAATATACGAGTATGTAGCATGTTTTATCCAATGATTGCAATACCTATAGATAATGTTTTATTTAAAAATAAATAGGTAATACATAGGTACCTACACTTATTTTGACGCGTGATTTATCTAATAATCATATCTTGCAGATTTAAATCGAATTTGTTTTTTAAATGTTTTGTTATACTTATTAAAATGGTGATCTGCAAAGTAGTCTGTAAAAAAAAATGAGGGCGCTGCAATTGTTTAAAAAGGTTTAAAATGGCAACACCAAGATACCTCATAGGAAGATGAATGTAAGTTTAAAAGCACAATGGACCAAGTGCATATTTTTTTTACTTTAACCAAATGGTGTCCCGAAATTAGTGATACTTCCCAGAAGGAGATGACGCTATATCATATTCTGAGACAATTTTATGTTAAAACATTTTCATTATATGTTTTGCAAGGAAGATCATTAGGCATGTACAGGTTGTTTATTTTAGAGATATACAAATTCAAAATGAAAAAAAAAAACACATTAAAATAATATTAATGTCTATATATTGGCTTTATTTAATAGATAATTTTATGCCATTATTGTTTAAATATGATTTCGGGCACATGAGAGTGGTATATCTATGGGCATAAGAGTGCCACGGCTAGCTCGAATGAAGCGCAATCGTGAAGTCCAATTTGCGACAACTTTATCGAGCAACTGGGGCCGTGTATCGGCAATAACACGGCGAATGTTGACTTCCAAATGGTCCAACATCTCTCGTTTATCAGCATAGACTAGTGACTTCACATACCCCCAAAGAAAGTAATCTAATGGTGTGAGATAACACGATCGTGGAGGCCAGTTCACAGGTGTTCAAAAACGTGTTTAAAAACCAAACCTCTAAAAAAAACACCCTATAGAAAGGCAAAAATAAATAAAGAAAAAAGGGATTCTAAACAACATTGTGTCTGTACTTTGAGAATTGCTCGGAGAATTTTTTTTATTAGGGTATTTATAAATTCTGTGATGGGATACTTGTTTTGATAGCTGCTATAGCAAAGGGTACTGGGTGACATTGTCTGATCAAAGTATTAGGGTAAACAATAGATAGGAATTCAAGAAGTAGGTAGACAGTTAGCGTCAGGTGAGTGGGTACATAACACTTAAGAAACTGTCAAATTCGAATGTGGAATTTTATTTAATGTGTAGAAAAAATTGAGTATCTTGACAAAATTTGTATTGAAAAAAATTAACATCATTAAAATGTCTACATTTCATTGCCAGATATAGATATTTTTCCATGAACATAGTATGGTTATGCACAAAGTATGTGTGTTGGACGTCTTCTCCTCTTCCGCGATGTTTGGCGCACCGATAGTTTAATAATATTTTAAATTAATTGTATTGTCGGCACATGTACGGGGCCGGGACCAAGCGGAAAATAAATATTTGAGTTTCGTAACTGGTCCGGCCCCCCCAGCTAAAGAAACGTTTTGTGCAAACTTATGCAAGTATATTGTACTGGTAGCGGGGAATGTCCCTGCACTACTAGAATGACAAAATATAATGAAAGAGCGACGCAACGCGGTGCGAGGGAGACGGGTGTTGACGGATAAACTTTCGCGACGATATTTGCACATTTCTGTGCAGGTACAGCCCAAACAGAACGTTCGGGATAGCGCCTGGCTTGGGGTACAAATAGAAGGCAAAAACCAGATTTATTCAGTCAGCCAGCAACTCTCGAACTGACAACACTACTCTACCTCGACTGCCTTACCTCGTTTTGCTTCTACCGACTTGCCTTCTTCTTCATTCCGACCACCGCTGACCCTGGACCCCTCCCGGACTATCACCACACACTGGACTCAGACCCTCGCATCAACCACGGACAAGGGCCACAGAGCAAATTTGTGCAAAAGGACTTTGCACAAATTGGGAATTTTTGCACAAAAGTATTATGTAAAACTCAAAAGTCGTCAATTTGTCCGTATCGTTTCCCCTTCGCAATGGAACGATAGGTTGTGTCTCCCCCCCCTCCAGCCCTCTCCGCAGATAGGGGTCAGCTGCCCCCACAGTTCACCTGTGTGCCACACGTCTGACACAGTATGTAAGTTATACATATGTGTAAGTCCTGTGTTGGGCCAACTCCCATGGAGAGACCTATATGTCTTTATTATTTCGAAACTTTTAGGTAGGTACTCATTTTTATTATTTGCCTATCCATTTTCCGAATTTTTAAATTCATGATCTATCTATTTACAAATATTTTAATAATGTCTATAATTGAAAAGATATCAGATCATTAATGCCTCATTCAGACGGTTCAGTTTTAGTGGAAACGAGTTAAATTGAAAGGTACTTGAAAGCATATTAACGCGTGAGAGCATGTTTTCAACAGAGTTGAACAACTTTTCAGGTCGATCGAATGAAGTTGACAGGCCTTCAATCGCTTGAGCGTGTCATCGTTCGAATTGACGCCGAATCGACACGTTGTGTGAACGCTCGTTTAAATTCGCTTGCGATTTTTAGATTGCTGCGGCCAACGGCATTAAGTGGTTGTGCGTCACAATAATAAAAATATAATGGCATGGCACGTTCAACAAAAAATTGTTTTAATTAATGATAAATGTTTATGATTTGATAATTTCTATGAATGCAGCCTCAGATCATAGAATATTGTGATTTGAGAATGCAGCGCATTAGTGGTGGGCGAAGCGGCTCGGTTTAGTGAGCCGGATCACTAAATCAGCTCTTTGTAGTGTACCGGTTTGGTAATCCGGCTCGATTGAACGACGGTTCGAGTCCCCCCGCACCATGCCCTGTCACTCGCTCCCTTGGCCCTCCTAAAGACGTCCTTAAGACGCTCTTACACAATACTTTTTTCGTCCAGTTTTCATGTGGATTGTCTTTACAGAGAGCTGGTTTAGTGATCCGGCTCACTAAACCGAGCCGCTTGGCCCACCACTACAGCGCATAAACTCTTCTAAGCAAGCAAAAGTAAATAAATTAAAAAAATAGGTTCATCCATATTTATTTATTTGAAGTATTTATTACACAGTTAAATAATAAATCAGTACCTAAAAAAAATAAATAATAATTTTGGCACTCTGTACCTACATAATTAACATAATACAAGTCAGGCGTGAAAATGAATTTCACGTTGCCAAATATCTCAAAGTTTTTAGTAATTCTGCTTTTAAATTTTAAATTCCGAAAATCGTAAATGATTTCTACGTCCCCGCAGTATCTTCTAATGCCATCTCCCTCAAAAGAGTATTAGATACTCTGCAAAATATAAGAAATGACTATAGAGATGCACGCACGTTCACTTTGGTTCATGTTCATCAAAATTGGTTGAACTGAAATGTGCCTTTACATTTCTCATTCAACTTCTGGCGTTTGATTTAAATCGCTTCCACTAAAACTGAATCGTCTGAATATAGCATAATATGGCAGCAAAAAATATCATCACTTTAAATAATTTCCGAAGCAGCATAATATATCTAAGTTTGATAATCTGTTATCAATAAAACTTACCTGATCGTGATGTGCAATTATTATTAAAAGAAAAATCCAATCTGTGCTGAAACCAGATATTTATCTATTTATTCATTAGGTACATATTACAATAAAAATCCAGTGTTTATTGGTGCCGCATGTGTCATAGAAAAAAGAAGAACACAAGAAATGCGATGTGAGCGTGTTTCGTGATCCAAAAGTCTAACAATTCTTTTCTTAAAATTATTTCATCAATTCATTTCGAGCAAATGGAATAGCGATATACAATGCAGGCACGTAACAGAGACAGAGCGCATATAGTGTATTTTCATCGGTTCTCTCAGGGCTAGAACCAAAAGGTAGTAAGTCTGTGACCACAGTGGGTTTCTTACAAAACGACACGGAAGGCACTTCTATCTTGCAATATTTATTCCGTGTGACAGTCTCCGTGGTTGAGTGGTTACGATCCTCAGCTACTAATCCGGAGGCCGTGGATCGATTGATGATTAATTTGTGTTATTTCACAATTTATTCATTAAAAATAATATATATTATTAATTGATAAACTAAAGTTCTTAAAAACTTAAGACAAGATTTTTGTGCATAGCGCAAAGGGTAACAATTATTTTTATAAACAATAATTATTAGCCTGAAACACTCATCCAAATTGAAAAAAACCTTTCCGAGCAAAGATAAATGACGCCATCTATTTGAGGGATTTAGCCGTTACAAGCCTTTCTCATACTAATAAAGTTGGTTGTTTACAGGTGAAATATAATAAAAACAGCAATTATTGAATGAAACACTAGTATATATTAATTAACTTGGCGGGTTTGCGATAAGCCGACGTAGCTCAACGGTAGAGCATCTGACCGGCAATCAGAAGGGTGCAGGTTCGAGTCCTGTCGGCGACATTTATCTTTGCTCGGAAAGGTTTTTTTCAATTTGAATGAGTGTTTCAGGCTAATAATTATTGTTTATAAAAATAAAAATAATATACCTCAGAGAGGTCGATAATTTCAGTATCGCCCTGGTGAAGGACCACCATTCAGAATAGAAATGTTGCTTGAAACGGCTTTACCCAAATTTGGTGACCAGATCTGAATAGCCAGGTACTTCCCCACTTTCCTATTCCCCATCTCCTTCAGCCTCACGATATACCCCAATCGGGGATGCCATAGTCTCACTGACTCCAGACGGTTGGGAGCAGTTAGGACTCTTGTACGGTAATCACATAAAAATAGTGCATGTGTAGACTTTGTAAATAAAAAAGACAAATATTTCCAGGTTACGAAAAACCTATATTTTCTATAATATTTTAATTCTCCCTACTCCCATCATTAAAATCAGAAAATGTTACTTATGCAACGATGGGGGACTTGCAGAGGATTGAACGCCTGAGTTCAATGAACCTAACCCGACACTTAGGACCACTTGGGTACAAACCTGTCCCATATATCCCAACCTAATTTACAAAATGTTTTATTATTCCTTACATTGTTTTTGTCGGCTCAGCTTGAAGCAGTAAAAGGTCCGATTAGAACCCGTTCCCACCTGTTGTGTCATGACGATTGTCTGCTCGAGTGGCTGAAGAGTTTGCATGGAGCTATTCATGCTTGTCTGCTGACGTGCACCCCGCTTCACCCGCAGGCTCCGCCCCCTCAGCATTCTCCCAGTAGCGGGGAATCCCGCACGCTGCCTACTTGTCATTATTTGTAAACTCTGATTACTTACGCATGTAATTTTAATTTATAAATTATTACTGTGGAGAAGGAAATAAATCCTAAAGTTTTAATCCCACTAGTGAAAGGAAGAATTGTGCTTCGGGATGAAATGTCAGTTTTACAAAAATAACAGATCTGGCGCCCTACGCTGTTTTTTAATCGTGGTGGGAACGGGACCTTGCTGAGCACGTCAATCTATTGAGTGTCTGATTTGATTAACACGCTTGTACTGTTACGACAAATTATATGAAGATATGCCAATCGACGGCAGCAAGTTTTTGAGTTTGTGGCATCACTAAAAAGTCAATAATAAACTTACATAATTAAGAGCTCCCTTAATCACAGCATCATACTTTTACATATTTAATATTTTTCATACCAACCTTGATGTATGGAATTGAGGCATGGAACTGGTAGAAGAAGGATGAAAGTAAACTGAATGCTGTAGAAATGAGATCCCTGAGGTGTATGTGTGGTAAAACTATGTATGACCATGTGATAGATGTTGAGATTCGCAAAGAATGTAAGGCTGATGTGAGCGTAACAAGATTAAGAAAGGGACCCTTAGATGATTTGAACCAAATATTTGAGTCGGGCAAGGTCAAGAGTCAGAATAACAGGAGAGTATGTATGTGACGATGTATGAATGTGAATGAAGCAAGGAGTGTGTGCCAAGACCAAGTTGTTTGGCAGTCCGTCCACTCTGTCTACCCCTGCGAGGAAACGGAGTGATGGTTAGTTAGGTGAGAAATAACAAAACATTAAAAATATTTCTTTTTTAAATACTGCAATGTAATTATAATATTTTTCATTACATTTTTAGATTTCTCGTTAGTGGTCGCAAGTATACAGGTTCCCTCCCACCAACACATCGGTAGAGATTTTATCAATTGTGTCGGCAACTTGTTTTTGTTACCGAGCACGACTGCAGGTTGCTAATGAAAAAACAGCAGTTCATGTCGACTTAATGCGCTTAATTTAGTCAGTTGACTAAATACGCTTAATTTAGTCGATTGACTAAATACACTTAATTCAGTTAGTTGACTTAATATGGTTAATTTATTCGCTTGACTAAATAGCCCATTAACAGGGCACAGGAAACTGTGCTATTTTGTCAAATGAATTTTTGTTAGGTATGTATACTATATTTAAAGCAACTTAGAAACAAAAACTTACATATTGGTGGTTAGTTCATTCTTTAGAATTCTATCAATGTCCTTTAAGTGAGAATTCTGCAGCTTCTGCTCGGTAAGAACATGTAAAATATAATGTGGGAAGTATTTGTCCTGTACCCAGTCAATGGCTTAGTCGGTTGACTAAATACACTTAATGTAGTCAGTTGACTAAATATGGTCAATTTAGTCAGTTGACTAAATACGCTTAATTTAGTCAGTTGACCAAATACGCTAAATTTAGTCAGCGTGAACTGTCATTTGTTCGTTGGCGATCTGCTGTCGTGCTCGGGAACGAAAACAAGTTACCGACGCAATCGACAAAATCTTTTTCGATGTATTCTTGCTAGGAGACCAAGCGTGACATACGACGCCCCTCAAGGGCCCCTGCTCTGTATTTATAGATATAGATATAGATGGTGACAGTATCTTAAAAAATATTTAAATAGTTAATCCCGATAATCATTTATACAAAAGGCAACGGAAAACAAATGTAAATTTTTATACGTCATTAGAGATATGACCATATGTTATTATAATCTTTGTTTAAAAAAAAACAACCATCTTAACAATCAATTATGGCATATTATTGCGAAAATATTTATAAATTCTTTAAAGATAACAGCTAATCATATTACGTAGCATATACATATTATCAACATGGAAACATTTTTTTAAATTATTAAATAATGTCTTTGTAAAAAGTAAACATTATAATTATAAGCAGTTACAAAACATCATGCAAAGATTAAAAAATTTATGAGCTAAAAGTTAAATATATAAAATAATAAAGTCAGTACCGATGAAGAGCTAACCTATAGAAGTATGTTCTAGCGTGCCAGAAGTAAGACTAACTTTCTCTTACTTCGGATGAATTTGATTAAAATTTAGACTGGATGAATTTGATCAAAATTCATATCAATTGAATACTTCATATTATTTATTAGTGTCTAACTCCCGACTGGGGCCTAGGAATCGAAAGGTCTTATGTAAATTGGTGACGTAATATTAATATGATGTAAAAGTAATATTTGTACAGTGCCCTCTTGAGGTGATTTTTCATAAAAACGGCGCTATACAAATCAGTTTTCATTCAAATCGTTATAAATTACACTTCTAGGGATTATCTCTTCAGTGGTTAAAATCAAAATACATTGTATACTATAAGTTACTAGTAACAAAATGTAATTCTAGGGAGTGCACATTCTAAATCTTAACCACTTGGGTCTAGACAATATAATTTCGGTTGTGATGTGAGTATGTAACCGTAAGTAACAATCAAATTATACATATAATGAATTCATGCCGCAGTTCTTAAAATAGTTTGTTAGTGTAATGGTAGGCGTAGTTGCCTTCCAAGTAGTTGATCTGGGTTCGATTCTCAGCCGTGGCAATATTTTAAATTTATTATAACATCCCGTTCTGCCTGTGCTAGTGTAGTATAATGTCAGTTAAAAATATCTGTCAGATTACAGATTTATTTCGAAATATTCCCGCTTGACATTCAATTTCAAACAGAGTCACTGTTTTCAGATTTTAATATTACAACATATGCAAATAAAAACACATAAAAAATTTTAATGCAAGCATAGAATTTTTTTATCCCCAACCAATGGTTTTTTCCTGTAAACTGCAAAAAAAAAAACCACTTTATACGAAACTAAAAAACACTTCCAATTAGTCAAACCGTTACTATAAAGGTTATTGTCACTTCATTTTTTTGTCCGTATTATATTAAAAAAATTGGCAAACTTTGATCCATATTTTTCGAATACTAAATGTTGTTTTACATAATTATTTAATTATTACGAAGTCTACGGTGAACTTTAAAATGCAAATACAAAGCTCGGTGTTCTCTCTTTCTAAAACTGTTACATCACATATCTTACCATAATAGAAAAGGAGATAGAACAAGTTTTATGAGGACGCGTCACTTGGTGGCAGATATGTCACTACATCACTCTACTGCTATTGATGTTTCATAGCATATATGCCACTAGGTGACCCGAATGGTTAAAATAATAGAATGCAGGCAAATCATTCTAAAGAGCGCACATTTGAATGTATTTGTGCTCACCGATAGTATCGCGAGCAAGCGTCAGACTGGCTCCAACTGTTTGAAATGATAACATTTGGATTACGGGTTCATAGCGACGTTTGTTATAATCTTCGATTCCGAAGGCGGTGGACTCACTCCGAGTTCGCAAATCTGAATTCACTTGTTCCGGACTCGCACTCAAGGAACGACTAAGGTTTTGGATCAGAGTCCGAAACGAAAAGCGACCCTGTTCAATAGTGTAATATGAATGATTTTTGCTTACGGAATCAGAAACACCCGGAGCGGTCAGAGTCAGAAACGAAAATGACCCTATTCAATAGTGAAATATGTACGATTTTGCTTTCGGAATCAGAGACACCACAGAAACGGCGAAAAGAAGACTCCTGTCGTTCCACCGGAGTCGATGGAACAGGGGATCTGGGCAGACCGAAAGCAAAGAAGGATTGAGTCCGAGTCCGTGTGGTTGAACTCGGAAATGGAACCGAGTTTGTAAAATAAGAGGAACGACGCACTTGTAGTGCGTAAACGACGACACTCACAAGATAACTGAGACTTACTAGGGAGATGGAATGAAATAGAATGGTATGCGTGCGTTCCTTGCTTTAGTGCCGGATTACTGGATGTATCAGAATAGTGAAGTGCCGGATTAGCGAAATTATACTCGAAAATACATATAAATATATTATATTTTGTTATATGTAATATTACATTTTACTAGTTTTACCATCCGGCTTCTTCTTTCTGTAATATTTTTTTATGAATTAGAAAAGAGCTGCGTAAATTTCACGATGTCGCGAGTTTGACAGTTTTTACAGCAATAAAAGAATTGGTTTTCTTCTTTAACCTTTGGAACACCCGCGATCTAATACTTCCGCAGTGTGCCGAGGGTAATATTGCGCCTAAGTCTATTTTAATAATAACCTACTTATTTTTTTGCAAAATTATGTTTTTTGTAGATTATCAGAAAATGTGTTTATATATTTATAAAAATTGTATATACGAGGTGTGTTAAAAAGAAAAGGTGAATTTTGAATTTTCGCGGGCTGTGTACATTCGATTATCGTTTTTTTTTTTGTTATGTTGGCACATCAAAGAACATGCATTAAATTTATGTTAAAATTCAACAACAAAGCTCCAACGACTTAAATGCTGACTGTAGTATTCTCAAGAGTCTACTTCTCAAAATTATAAAAATGCTATAGAAGATGTTAACAATGACGATGAGCCGCCTTGAGTAACCACGCCGATCAAATATGAAGGTTTTGCTCACTGTTTTCTTCCATTACAATGGTGTGGTGCATCATGAGTTCTTGCCAACGGGTCGTACGGTTAATAAGGAATACTACAAGGAAGTTATGCAACGTTTGCGTGAAGCAATACGGCTCAAACGATCGGAATTGTGGAATAACAAATCATGGATTTTCCATCACGATAATGCGCCAGCTCACACATCAATACTTGTTCGTGATTATTTGGCCAAAAACAACACAGTAATCATGCCTCAACCCCCGTATTCACCAGATTTGGCTCCCTGCGACTTTTTCCTATTCACGAAACTGAAGAGACCAATGAAAGGAAAGCGTTTTGCCACAATTGATGAGATAAAGTCAGAATCGAAGAACGAGCTGATGGCCATACAGAAAAGCGCATTCCAGAAGTGCTTTGAGGATTGGAAGAAGCGCTGGCATAAGTGCATTATATCTGCGGGGGATTACTTTGAAGGGGAGAAAATGGATATTGATGAATAAATACTTTTAAAAAAAATTCGAAATTCACCTTTTCTTTTGAACACACCTCGTATCTATCATAAGTAGTTTCCCCAGAATAGCTACTTATATTCAGATAAATGATTTTTTTTGGTATTACCGATCAGATACGCCGACGTTCATGCAAATTGCAAATTTTGTGTATCTGATGGGTAATTTCAGCGCACTATAAGTTAAAAGTATGATTTAAACTAGAGACAAATGTATTAAAATTAGAAAATAAGTGTTTTGGACACTATTTACTATTATTTTGATATCAGGTGAAATTTGACTGAAAAGGTTAAAATAAAGGGTGGTTGAAATAAACAAGTAGGGGACAGATCCAGTAGCTGGTGGTCGTAGAATCACAAGCATAAATAATAGAAACAAAGTGAGATATGGCATGAAAGCGTGCCGACTGCTGACAAGCTATGACCATACTGAGTGGACTATCAAAGCGGCGGAGTCAAAGAAAGTTATGTGTTTGGCGTGTAGGTAGTAGAAAAGCGGGGTGCCGCCATGCGTAGATGCGATTTGCAGTAGTGCCAGTGAACAATGTCGGCGACAGGTTTCATGACAAAGAATGGTTCATGAATCATGGCCCATCTCCCTCGTTTCTATTATCTATGATCATGAGGCATCACTAGTCACAGTCACAACGGGAACATTGTCTACGGGTTTTGGCTCCTGGCTATGATGTTTTTTCTGATGTCTCTTCAGCTCGTACATGGTCTTGGTGGTGTACTGGCAGCGGTGACAGGCAAATGGCTTCTCACCCGTGTGGATGCGGCGGTGCTCGCGCACATGCGTTGCCTGCGTGCTGGCGTATGCGCACAGGTCGCACTTGTAAGGCTTGTCGCCTGAATGCGTACGCCGGTGCGAAGTGAGATGCGACGCCTGCGAACACGAGTATGCGCACTCGCCGCAGCGGTAGGGCCGCTCGCCTGTATGAACACGCAGGTGCGTCTTCAGATGGCGCCGCCAGCGACTCGTGTAGTCGCACAAATGACACGCGAAGGGCTTGTCCGTGGAGTGTGAGCGTTTGTGCTCCGCCAGTGAGCTGAGGTGAGCGCCCGAGTAGTCGCACTGGTTGCACGCGTACGGCTTCTCGCCCGAGTGCATGCGCGCGTGTGACTTGAGCTGGCTCGCCACGCGGCACGTGAAGCCGCAGCCGTCCCAGCTGCAAGCGTACGGCTTGGCCCCCGAGTGGACAAGCTTGTGCACCTTGAGGTGGTAGAGGCGGCGGAAGGGGTGCTGGCACACGTCGCATACGTGTGGCTTAAGGCCCGTGTGCATGAGGCGGTGGTCCTGCAGATGCACAAGCTGGGTGCTGCTATAGTCGCAATCCTCGCAGGAGAAGGGGCGCTCCCCCGAGTGGGTTCGCTTATGCGTGCGCAGGTTGTTGAGGTGAGTGGTGGCATACTCACAAACGTCGCAAGAATGGATCTTTCTTTGAAAGCGTATATTTTTGCATTTTTTTTGTGTACTACTTTTTTCAATAGTTTTTTTAAGGTTAGCGCTTCCAATTTCCAAGATCGAAAGGGGAGCATCATCCTCCGGAGTATCATCACTCAGGAGCTCTTCCTTGATTAGGTCGTCAGGGTCTTCTCTTTCCTCTTTGATTAAAGTGGAATTTAGAAGTGAATCTGAAGTGAGTAGGTCAGCACAGTCTGCCTGTTCCATGTTGTTTTCTCCATTCATTCCATTTTAAATACAGTTTTCGGTCCGATGTGGGATTTATTATTATCTGAAATCGTAAACGCTTTATTAAAAAACAAATTTCCTTAAAGGAACGTTGAAATAATTAAAGTGTTGAGGCTAGTAAAGTAAACAGTTAAATTAATTCATCAGAAAACATATTTTACAAAAGAGAAGAGATATGAATACCTTATTGGTATGAAAAGATTGAAGATGTGGTTTGAGCTCTTTTCTCTGTCAGTCATTCCTCCTTTTGAATACTTCCCTCAGCACTCCGAGACCCACCGCTGCGGCGGCACCTAGAACTAACAGACTATTTGTATAACTCGGGTCAAGCGCCAGGACCTGGTCTTGGCCTTGGGAAGTCTGGGCCGGAGCACTAGCCGATGATGAAGACTGGCTTCCACCATTGCTGAAGGACGGAGAATTGATACAACTCAGTTTGACTACCTGGGCCTGGCCTTGGCCTGGAGAAGTCTTGGCAGGTGTAGTCTTGGCTGGAGGGCTAGTTGGTGCTGAAGACTGGCTTCCACCATTGCCAAAGGACAGAGTATTTATACAACTAGGTTTAACCACCTGGGCCTGAACTTGGCTTGGAGAAGCCTTCGCTGGAGTAGTCTTGGCCGGAGAGCTAGTTGGTGCTGAAGACTGGCTTCCACCCTCGCTGGAAGATCTTCTTGAATCAATGGAAAGCCTCGACAAATCAGATGACATATTTTCCATATCCATTCCAAGTATCTTGATAATTATTTGAGGATTATTTGGGTAATTCTTCTTAATACTTTTAAAAATATTATCTATTTTAATCTTGCAGTCATTCAGTTGATGATGCGTGGGTTTCTCCAGGAGATTCAGCCTGTTGTCCCAGAAGTAAAGGATTTTCTCACTTTCCATATAACTCCGTATTTCCCGAAGCATATGCATGAATAGGAAACTGGGTGGATTATTCCAGAAATCGGGGGTCTGCCCCTGTTTATCCACTTCCCAAATAAACATCATGTTTATAAAATAACTCTTCAAGAAGGGAATTTTATGAACATCTCTCAGCTGCTTCATAAATCTGATGGTGCTTTTCATTTGGTTGTTGCTGTGCAATATCTCAGATTCTTGAAGGGGTAAAACTATACGCCAACATTTGTGACGACTGTCGTCGTCGTTGTAAATGGGTTTAGCGATCACAAACCATTCTTGCGCCTTGTACTTCTTGGCGTACTTCTGTTTCACGACAGGGGGCCAGGTAGGAAACTCAAAAATGAAATTTGGAACAAGGTCCATGTCAAACTTGATGTTTGTATTGGTAACGCCTTGAATATGTAAAGTAAAGGCTGGATTAGCTTTGGTCAATTTCAGATTGTATTGATTTGTTCCGCAGGTGAGAATATTTTGCAATTGGTTTAATACTTTTTGAATCAAACTTTCCATCCATTCGCGGAACTTGTTCTGCATTATAAAATTCTTATCCAACCATTTCTCGATGCACTTATATTTGTCCCAGTTTTGCTTATTCCTGAGAGCTTCCAGTCCGCCTGTTTTGAGTTGAACGTAAGCGGGATAAGTGGTGTTTAGAATTTGGACGTTCAGCTCGCTCGGCAGCTTCATACATAACATCATGTCAAATTCATCGGGGGCCTTTATTTTGATGTTATTGGAATAGCTTCCCGAATATTTAATTCCCTTATACAAAGTCAGGAATGGTTCGGCCTCCATCAGTTTCTTTCTGAATTCGTCAAATACTTGCCGAAATGCTTCGAGGTGATCTGCCACGGAGCTTTTCTTAATCGTCAGCTCTCTACTGATATCTTGAAGTATCGGATCAAATAGCTTGTAAGTATTCTTGTCAAAGGGCTCCATTTTTGCACAAAAACTCTAACACCGGTACAAAACTGTCAAACACGTGTACTATAGGAAATAAGGAATCCCTTTTTTCACAGTGATTCTCAAATACTGACAGACCTCTGTCTCACTCGGATTACAGCCACACACTGGTCAGACTGGTATGACTGGTATCTGATATCTCCCTCTCACACCTCAGTAAGCACTCTTCGAGTAGTGTGAGTCATTACAATATCTTAACCCTCCAGCTGCTTCTTTCTGCAATGCTACTCACATTTATTTATGGGGTTATCTCTAAAAACTTTACCACTTTCTTGTTTCAAATGCATTTAGGAATGAATATTAGTTAATGAGGTATGAAACTTTTAAAAGCCCAATATTTATTTAGTTCTGAACAGACCATAATAATAATAATAATGTTTTATTATCTTCTTTTTTTATAACAAAATAACAAATAATGATATCCTCACTGGGATTTCCCGTGCTAAGGATTTCATTTACAAAATGTTAAATTACATTTATTAACCGTTTGAATGCCAATCGGCGATATTCGTCGATTCGTGTTTTTACGGAGATTGCCAATCGTCGATTTCCGTCGATTGCGTCAGTCGTGTTTTAAATCGCGCGTACGTCGGGTGTGCTGCTGCGACTTTGGTAAATATTATCGTAATATTATCTTAATAGTTGTATGAAAATAATAAACCGTTTAAAATTCGGATTCACTTATTATTTTTTTTTTATTTTAGGTAATTTAAAAATGATAATGTCGAGCGAGTACTAAGAAATGTCTGACAGCGGGAGCAACGATTTTGACTACTCTAGTAGTAGTTCTAGTGAGAGTAGCTCTGATGAGAGTGAGAGTAGCTCTGATGAGAGTGAGGTCAGTGATCAGATATCAGTGTTTTCCAACCGCAGGATGCGAATTTCCAGTAATGCTTCGGATCGTGACCAAGAAATGGAGAGTAACACCAGAAATGACTCATTTTCATATGTACCGTATTTTTCATTTTTGTTTTTTTTTTTTAATAAAATACTGTGTTCATTTATACAAGCGTTTTATTCCAAATATTTCAATATTTTTTAATAAAACACCGAAAAAATCATCAAAATCCATGGAAATTGAAAGAATTTACGGGATTTAAAAAAAAAATACATTTTCAAAAAAAACAACACTTTTTTGGTGGCATTTTACAAGCAACTATATGACTTTTTTTGGCAATCAAACGGTTAAATTGATGTAATTGATGAAATAAATAAATATATTTCTAAGGTGAGGTGTTTTAAATGCAGTTGGGTGGTTTCGGTGTAACTTTGTACTTGGTGTTAACATATTTTCTATTTCAGATCTCCCTATGTAACGTATCCAGTGTTTTATTTGATTTTTAAAGGATAGTGGTATTTTGTTGTGGAGTTTAGTACCATAGTATAAGAAGTATTTTGTCCAAATGTTGTGTTTGTGGTTTCTTGTTGTATGTGTTTTTGACTCCGAGATCTAGTGTTGCCTAATATGTGTGATTGTTGTTATTTCTTGTTTTTTGTATTTATAAATGTAAAGTAGTATTATTTTAAAGTATAATTGTTTTATTGACATAATTTTAAGTTTGTTAAAGATTTCGTCAGTGCTACTTCTTACAGGGACTTTAAGTATAATTTTCATGATGGTTTTGTGTTCTAATGAGTAAATTTAAAATATGTACATACACATATTACATATAAGCAGAAACAGATATTTTCTATATTATATTAATTGCTAGCTGAAGTCCCCGCGTTGCTTGATGTTATGAATGGTTCGTAGTAAAGTTTCTGATGACTTATTTTGAATATGAAGTGTGTAAAATTTCTTCAAAAAGTACCAAAATTCTCCTTTAAGTGGTGGAAAATGGGGACAAAGGTAGTTTTTCCAAATCTCATGTAGACAGTGACCTTACTCTTGTTTTGAAGGTCAAGTATGCAAAATTTAATCAAGCTTGGAATAAAATTATAGATTCTTATATAAAAAAACAAACAAACAAACACTGCCAGCCCGGGACACTCTTCTTTATATATATATATATATAGATAGACACACAAATCCTTAAAACCAAGGACCCAGTGAGTAAATTATAGCTAAATAGCAGTAGCGTGCAGTCCATGAAGGCTGAAAAGCTACCCTAATAAAAATGAAATTATACAAAAATTTTATAAGGAAATAAATTTCAAATGAAAACATATTTTTTCCATGAATTTATTAAGGAACTTATACACTCATTTCTTCAGTTGGCTTCAACAATCAGCGGAAGATGGCAATAAAATGGTTATTTTCAAATATTCAATGCACAATTCATACCCGAACGCGGAAAACTAAACACAACATACCTTTTGTCATAGGGCATCGCACCCCACTGCTAAATAGCATTTACTGCCATAAATTGTAAAATATGCATTATTATTTAAAGAAAAATATTATTTAAATAGTTACAATTGGAA
This sequence comes from Halesus radiatus, assembly GCA_022606495.2. NCBI lineage: Eukaryota > Metazoa > Arthropoda > Insecta > Trichoptera > Limnephilidae > Halesus > Halesus radiatus. The sequence goes on along the minus strand of JAHDVE020006913.1, from coordinate 73,384 downwards.
TTGGCGAGAAGTCATCATAATTACAGTGCATTGGTAGTACCCCAATTTAAGTATGCTACAGTTATCTAAACATTATAAAAGACATTGGTAATGAAAGCAACTATCTTTCCCTATAGGTTTGCTGTAATTAGATTGGTTGTAAGGTTTGCTGTAATTAGATTGGTTGTAAGGTGACTTGACCACAATTTGACAAGACAAGGAAGATAGCACAGAAATAGCTTTGCCAAGAAGGAATAACTATAAAATTATTTTTTATCATAAAAATTAAAATGCAGCGGCATGCGTTGCTCATTCACCAAAGTTAAGCAGTGACTGATTTCAATTATTTATTTTATTTTAATAGATCTTATGACAGCTGCGAAGCCATACTAGTAGGGTCGATCAAACTAAACAATCGACACCATAACACCCCGAACTGGTGGCACCCATACGTTAGTAGTACTGGACAGGAATCAAACTGACAACCTCTCCGCAGGGGTAAGCAAAGAGGACAGACCGCCAAACAACTCGATCTAGGCATACACTTCTTGCTTCATTCACATTCATACAATATCTCATAAATTCTCTTCTGTTATTCCGACTTCTGACATGGCCCGACTCAAGTATTTGATTCACTTGATCGTGCCATTTATTCTAGACGACAATTAAAAAATATATAAAATAAATGAATTGTGCGTATATGTCCAGTATTGTCAAAGCCGTTTTTTTCTAGGTGTTTTGCGGCCCTAGATGACAATTAAAAAATATATAAAATAAATGAATTGTGCGTATATGTCCAGTATTGTCAAAGCCGTTTGTTTCTAGGTGTTTTGCGGCCCTAGACGACAATTAAAAAATGCTGCCCCCTTCATTTTATCACTCTCTCCCCCTGTCATCCAGGCAAGAAGAATGAATGCATTAGAAATAAAATAAAAATTGAATTCAACAATAAATCAAACATGAAAAAATTAAATAAGCACTGTTCACGATATTTTATTTCTTTTTTAAATTTCTTTGTTCTAACTTTAATGGTATTTTGGATTATTTCTTTTAATCCAATGGCACCTTCCTTGCTTTTATTTTAGCAAAAGCTTTAATAAGATCTCAAATGTCAAGCTGGTAAGTCATGTCTTTTTCTACTGAAATAACGGCTAGGCTAGTGGCAAAATTAGAAGAGAATTAGTAAAAGTAAACACTTATTAAGTAATAATTATTCCATATGCTTTAGAAAACGATTCGATGTTTTAATTTTTCCTCTATTTATTTTTTTTCATAATTCTTTTAATTTTTCACTTTTAAATTCCAAATTTTGGCGTCTAGACTTGCCTAACGGTAGAAACGGCCATGAGTATTGTGTGTAATGATATGTCCAGTGGTGTGAGTTATCAAGATATCCATTTCGGTTATAACAAAAATCAATTAAAATTAATTTGAACATGCCGATTCTAAAACAATGGAATGAAATCAATTATTCAGAATCATTCTTGCGCTCGGATGATATTAAAATTAATTTGAAACAATTCAATTTATTCAAATGAATAATCAATTCCTAATAGGACTATTCAAATTAATTGAATGATAATTTGCTCAGACAGTTTTGTTTACAAGAAACAAAACTGTCTGAGCAAATTACAAGAAACAAAACTGTCTAACAAACAACAAAACCTAAATAAAAAATCATCCCATCAAAAACGCTTTGTTATGTTGGTACCATTGCATTTGGAACATCTGACGTCAAATGCGCATTCTGATTTTGGATTAGTATGGACATTTTTATTTTTCAATTTTGTTTTGAATTTTAAATATGTAACTTTTTAGTTTTGTTGAAATTTAAACTTTATTTGGGTGACTTTAAGCTCTATAATTGTTGTTCAATATAAAAAATTATTATTAATGAAAGAAATTAGAATATTCGCGAGGAAACCAATTATCAATACGGATATTATGATAATGTTAATGCTATTATTATTCTTCGAGTTAAAGTTTCGAAAAAGGTACATAATTTTATTATTTATTTTTAGTTATGGCTTACCATGAATAGAATATAAAATTATGTACGGTGAAGTTCACATTTATTTTGACATTTGACATTCTAACCTCAAAACTGATCAAAACCGACCGGCCATAGATTTGGAGGGTTTTGGCGGGCTTTGAAAAATTGAAACTTTGAAAATTATTTTAACTATGAAAACTAACTTTAGAAAAAAAAACGAAATATACTGGTATTCAAGTTTGAACGTCATTATTGATAAAAAAAAAAAACATTTAAATTGGTCTGAAGTTCCTTATTACGATTAAATTGTTATTGTATTTGTTGTTAATTTCCTCCATAAAATTTAAAAGATTACAACGTTGAATTCAGAGGTTCTCTTAATTTAAATAAATTCTAAAAATATGCAATCCAGGGGTGTTCAATCTATTATTCATATTATAATTTTAAAAATTTATAATAACAACAAAATTAATAAAATTGGGAACCTCTGGTTACTGCATTTTTTAAATTTATTTTTAAAATTTGTTAAAAATATTGACAAATAACAAATTGTCTTTTAGAAAAAAAATTACATCAATAAAATTAAAAAAGATTGACAACCTCTGTATTCTGTATTTTTTAAACTCGTTTTATAATTTAAAAAAAAAAATTCAAATAAATTATTTTGAAACAGTAGAATTAAAACTTTTTTTTTACTTTATTTCATAACTTTCAATAAATTTGAAAAAAAAAGTTTTGTAATGTTTGAGATCATCTGAATTCTAGTTTACGTATTATAATTCTTTAAAAGTTATGGTATATGTATTTTTAAAACTTTTTATAATCTCAAATAATTAGAAAAAAAATACAAATATGACTACATATACAGACAGACTGTCCCGAGCGAGGCACAAAAAATGACTGCATATGCAGACGCGTCCGCGAATATGTCAAAGAAGCCATTGTCTTCTCGACACGGTAACCCCTCCCAGCGAGACAGGCACAGTAAAAACCATTGTAGAAAATGTTATCAAGATAAATAAAAAGTGAAGTATTGGCAGTTAGATGGTTGCCATAATCAGATATGCAAAGCAAAAACATTCACGCACACTGCATTCAAATAGCAATAAAAAGGCATATGCTTTTTCTACAGTTCCATTTCAAGTTGTTGCTGATAAAAAAAACATTTACACAACAACACAGGGTTGTGTGTATTGGTGTATCTGTATACGCTTTCGGCAACGATATATTACTGAGAAACAGCTTTTTATCATGCTGCCTTCGTATAAGCGAGAAAACCACAAGTGTATAGAATCATATTAATTGAATATTTGAAAAAAATTTCAGTCTGTACTTTTTATTGTTATCATTACATTAAAATGAGTTTTTCCAATACTTTTTTTAAGAAGTCGAATAAGAAGTTTGAAACATGCTGTATCCAAGCAATACATCTGTTTAAGTAGGTACTATGTTCGTGTCAACTTGAAAAGAAAAAAAAAAAAATTTTAAACTGCCCGCCAAATAATTAATAAAAAAAAAATTTATAAGAGGAAACGGAGGCTTTCTTTACAGGCCTCCACAAGTGTCGGACTCCACCGATGGATCCATCACTTCATCAATTATAATAATTTATTAAAACATACATTAGAGTTGGTAGAGTGGAACTTTACTAAACCATTATGTAATAGTTGTGGAACACTTTGGGAAAAATGGTAAAGTTTTACAATTTAGATTAATTTTTCGTTTCTTCTTAAAACCCAAACTAAAATAACCTTATTTGAATATAGAACAGTATATTAAGCATGTATAAAATAGGTTCTTAGTTTGGATTTAAAGATAAAAAACAAAAACTAACCTAAAAATTCCAAACTAAAACTTAATTAGATATGAATTTATTTACACGTATTTCTTAATACACACAAAATTAATGAAAAACACGGTTTATTAGTTTAAATACAATGGGTAAAAACTATTTCAGTCATCGGAGAAGCAAAATCGCACATTTTAATTCATTTAAATCTTGGTAAAATTTTAAGTTTTTCTATGGCTTTTTTAAGAAAAAACCCAAACTAAGAATCTATAAACCTATTTTATGTCTAATTAATATATTGTATTATATAGAAAATAGGTTTCAGGTTCTTAATTTAGGTTTTTTTTTTAATAATAAAAAAAATAATTACCGTAAAACTTTACCGAATAAACTACGAACACTATATTTAAAATAATATTAAAATTGCTAGCGGGCAGATATTTTTAATATAACATTACGTGTTGCCTCTATTTATTTATTATTGATATTAACTCTGCTGAGATAAAACCGGTTAGGAACCTCTTTTCGAAATTTTATTAAAAATGATGGAATAAAAACGATGGCAGTGCTCTTTATTATAATATAATACATTAAACATACCCGTGAAAAAAACTCTAGAACATCTGTCGTAAACAATTGTATCCAGAACTCCAGTTTATAAACTCCGGTCCTGTGAATATATTTTAGGTGAAACTACAGCAAGCTTCAACCAGAATTCTTCATACGCCAATTAAAATATAAATAAAACAAAAATAATAAAAATACACTAACAAGATTAGTGACCAATAATAATAATGAAATGAAGGAAGCAAACGTCACATGCCGGGTGTTGCCAGGTGTGGCTGACAGCCGACAGTTTAGATACATTGATGTTTAGGGTGACCTTGATTCAACACGCGAATGAATCGGAACACTAAAAAGTAAAATCATTAAAAGTACGAAACAACTAGCCCGATTCACTAATCTAACCTAACCTAATGATTTTTTTTATTTAATATTAAATAAACGGACTAATTAGGTTAGGTTTTCTGGCTAGTTTTTTTTTCGTTCTTTTAATGACATTGATATATCCTTTGGTATCGAATTCACAGACATACTTATTTTTTAAACATGCGCATTTCAATTCTTAATAATTTTCCCAGACTAGACAGGCCTTGAATATGAAATAATTATTGAGAGTTTTTGCAAAAACTAAACAAACTTCTGTAAAGCAATTTATCCAGATGCGCTGTGCAATAATAGACGTCCAAGACATTAAAAAAATAGTGGTAAAAACAATGACTCATTCAAATAAATTGATAGTTTAAATCTGTAAAATACAAAAAAGCATCAAAATAAAATAGGATATACTAATAGTTAAAAGGGAAATAAAATTCTTTGGAATATGCATAATTATTTTGATAGTGATTATTATAATTACATGAACATTTTCCCTAAAAATATCACATAATTAAATGGTTTGCATGCAATGTAAAGTTTAAAAGATAAGTATGTTTTTTACAAATGATATGGGGAAGTGGAGATAGGTTTCAGTTTATAAAATTCACTTTCAAACGGGAGTAAAAATAACTCAGACTACTCTTTTATGAAAAATAACTTACAAACTGTGCCGACTGTTTTCAGATCTATAACTTGCATAAGTTGTTTTTCAAAACTAAAGAGAATTTCAAATATTGCGGTTCGAATTAATTTGTCAATTGATAAACATCATTTCGCACAATTCAAAGCGCATGTGTCCGACATCTTGCCGCCACTTTAGTTTTAACTGTATTTGTGACAAAAAATGAAAAATTGTGTTTTAGTTATGTAGTTGAAAAAAATTATAAGTATAAATTGTATCGTAAGAAAATAATGTGTGCTTAGTTCATGAGAATTTTATGTTCTAATTTGTGAGGGAATCAGGTGGTATGGAAAATAAATGTTGTTTCCCTGTCTGCAAAACGCACCCGATTCCCGATTTCTTTATGTATGTAACAACGGGCTGTCTGTGGCCGAGTTGTTCTCCCAGACCGTTCAGACTTAAATGACTATGAAAATAATAAAAAAAACGTTAAAGCAGTACGACTAGTGGGAAGGAGACAGACTTGTCAGGCATCCACACGGCGCCGTAGGTCTGCGCGTTGCGGACCGCCTTAAGTGGCCTGCAAAGGCCACTCCGGGCAGTTAACATTCGACCGCCTACCCGACTAGACCTCTCTACACTGGCCGCTCTGACTTCTGATCTACCCGCCTTCTTTTATTATGACCACTGCTTTCCTTGGACTTCCATCGGACTACTGCCTCGGACTGGACCCCAATAAGCGACGTCACACGGACAAGGCCAGCAAAAGTCGTCAATAAGGGTCTTGTTGCTAGTACCGTTCCTCCTCGCAGAGGGAACGGTAGGAGTGCTACCTCCCCTCCTAGCCCCGCTCCGTAGATTGGGATCAGCCGCCTCATACAGTTCCTTTGTGTACCAGATTACGTCTGATACAGCGCACTTGAGGTGAACCTTCACAAAACTGCACTATAGAAATTTACTCTCATTATTATAATTTATGTGAAAAGGGTGACATGATGGGGTCATTGGGGTTCGGTAGAAAATAGGTAACTTAGTTGAGTGTCGAGATTTTAATAATTCACAATGTAAAATACATTCTTAACTGGTAGATATTGTGGGTTTCACTTAATTATAAGAACTATTACTACGGGAAATCTGCACACGGTCCAGTGGGGAGATTACCAGTGATCTCGATGTTGGTGTTGGAAGACTCAGAGAGTAGATGGTACTTCCGATAGGGGGAGGTTTTGATGCCGGGCGGACACGCAGTTCGGCTTCCGCTTAACGACCAGTATCAGACCGTTCGAGAGGAGAGTCAACAGGAGGCCAGAGGCGCTCGTCTGCTGGTGATTCCTACGGTTGTGGGTATGCGCCTTGATGGAACCATGGCGTCGGAGGGCAGGAGGCGAAAGGCACTCGACTGCACTTAAACGATGGGTGTTTGGGTTCGGCGGTTACTACCGAATTTTAAGCCGGGCGTTTGTACATTAGCCGCAGGTAGACAGACCTCGGGTACCTTTTTAGAGATTAGAGTAAATCGGCGTTTCCCGCACTTATGACTTGTATATGTAAAAAAAAAGTAAAAGTAAAAAACTTTTTTAAAAGTAGGTGCCGATAAAAAAACAATTTTTTCCATACCGTCATATTTTTTGTGCTGGCCTCCCCGTCAGCCTAAGTCATAGATTCCTGCTCTATATTCTAGACGTCTATCAAAGTTTTTTGGGAGGTTGGTTCAATTGTACAGGAACCAAATTTAATAAAATGGCTAAAAGGATTGCTCAAAGTACAGTAAATTGGTCCGCACTCGGAGAGCGCGTGCCTCCCCAAATAAAGAACAAATTCCTTTCCTTCAAGGCGAGATCCGATGGATATTTACGAAGGTAAACCCTTTTGAGCAATTTGACACGCCGATTATATAATAATTAAAAAATATATATATTTTTCATATTCCTTGTGATTGTGCTTTTAGGGTTATGGCTAATCCTGCCGAACTCCCAAAAATTGACTGGGCTGCTTACAAGAAGCAAGTGCCTGTGGCTGGAATGGTGGATACTTTCCAGAAGCAGTACGAGAGTCTCCAGATTCCTTTCCCCCAGGACAATTTCACGAAGCTGGTAGATGCTCAGGAGGCTTCCACCAAGGCCCAGATCGCTGAATTCGTCGTGAAGTCTAACGCCAAGATTGCCGAGTAAGTCATCGCTATCATTTTGATTATCTCCTGACAATAATGCGTAAGATTCACGGAGGAGCAACTTTTCGTATTTGATCCATGTTAGATTATTCTGTCAATACTATTAAACAAATACGTCATTTTGTTTTCTTTATAGTAGAAAGCAATTAAATTATTGTGGATAAACTTTGCTAATTCATTAAAATTTGTACAAGTGTCATAAAAATATGATGAAGAGTTGCTACTCAGCAATTGCATGTGCAAAAGTTAAGTTGAAGTGAATCGACAAAGAATTCTTATTTTGAAATATCTAACACACAGACTTACAATATGTAATTGATCTCTGGTATTATTACAGCTTATAGTAAGAAAATAATCTCCCAATCCCTTTAATGTTGCCATAGTACATAAGGTGCATTCTATATTCATGCTTGTAACCTTATTAATATTATTTGTATTCTATATATTCCTGATGAGGAAAGCATCGCTTTTGAAACAGGTTGATATATATATATTGATAAAGTGGTGAATTCAAAGTACTTTTTATTTCATTTATTATTAATGTTCTACACAGAAAGAGTTTCCCCGAGTGTTGGATACTCAAGTGTCGCCCTGGTGAAGGACCACCATTCAGAATCGAAACGTTGCAAAATGGCTTTAGCCACGTTTGGTGACCAGATCTGAATAACCACCTTCATCCTGCCCATCTCCTCCCCCTCTCCACTACTCTCAGTTTCACAACATACCCTATTTGGGAATGCCATAGTGCCACTGGTTTCAGACGATTGGGAGACTCTTGTGCAGTTTTCGCATATAAAAAGCAGCAGTATTTATAAAATGTATTAATTATTCATTGTAAAATGATTACAGCCTCCACAAGCAGATTGCCGTAATTGACGCTCTCATTCCCTACGGTGAGATGACCATGGAAGACTTCCGCGATGCCCATCCTGAGCTGGCCCTTGACCCGATCAACAACCCCACCTTCTGGCCCCATTATGAAGATGGCCAGCCTGGCCAGCACTACAAGGACCCGTCCGCCAAGCACTAGAACACCTCCAGCAAGTCTCCAGCGCAATCACAATGTCTTGCCGCCATTACAAGATTCCGTTCAGCTATTCCAAATAACTTATATCGCAGCTGAACAGAGTTTCATGAAATTACATCTCAGCCGAATAGAGTTTAATGAATCTAACATCTCAGCTGAGCAGAATTTCATGAAGCTTACACCTCAGCCAAAGAGTTTGATGAATCTTATCTTAGTCGAGCAGAATTTCATGAATCTTACACTTCAGCCGAATAGAGTTTTGTGAATCTTGTTTGTATCTCACCTGAGCAGAATTTCATGAATCTTACACCTCAGCGGAATAGAGTTTAATGAAGCTTCTCTCCACTCTTTGAGAATTTCAAATGCTCTTTGCTGAACAGTTACTTACTTACATATTAGTCGTCACCGAGTGATGGAAATTCTCAAATTTTGGTGCAATTTCTGCATTCATGCTTTTGTAATGTATTTGTTGTTTTAAAACATGTTTGCTCGTGCAGTTGTGCAGATGTGTGCTGGTGTGAATTACAATGTAGATATTAAACACTAATAAAATCTGTTATTTGATTATCATTGTATTTTATTGCCATCTTTTGTAAAAATAATATTATCTGCTATGTATATGTATGTGAAGGGTAAGTGTAAAGGCCGTTACACACGAGGAATATAATATGTGGGCGTGACCTATCTCACGATATTGCTCGCCATGCAATCCCATACAGGCGTCACATACGGGTAATATAACATATCTGCAGTAACTGTATTGAACTGTATATATTTATATTCCTCGTATGCTGATGTAAGCGTAATGAGTAAGATTAAGAAAGGGACGCTTAGATGGTTCAGGCATGTGTAGCGAATGAAGGAAGAAAGGAGTGTAAGAAGAATGTATGACACGAATGTGAAGGAAGAAGAAGCTGGGGACGCCCGAGGAAGACATGGCACGATCAAGTGAACAACCGAAGAGAATTTATGAGATTGTATGAATGTGACTGAAGCAAGAAGTGTATGCCAAGATCGAGTTGTTTGGCGGTCTGTCCTCTCTGCCTACCTTTGCGGTAAACGGCGTGATGGTTAAGTTAAATAGAAATTACCCATCAGATACACACAATGTGTATCCGTTAAATTTCGGCATATCCGATTGGCGATGTAAAAAAATCATTTCTCTGAATATAAGTAGCTATTCTGAGGAAACTGGTTATGATATATATATATATATTAAAAGCACTGTAAATATATAAACATGTTATCTGGTAAGAGAGTACAATTTACAAAAATATTATTTTGCAAAGAACAAGTAAGTTATAACGAAAATAGACTCAGGCGGGCCGTTTATTTTGTTGATAATGTACACAACAGATGAAAGGTTAATATAAAAAATTGCAAAGAATAAAGAAAATAATAAATACCAACCATCCAATAACAAAAAAAGGATAATTTTCAATTACCAACAACAAAAGTAACAACAGAAAACAATGTTTAGATCAAGTGAAGTTAAGTGAAAATAAGATATTCAAGAACTTTTGTAAAGTTATGGGGGCCATCGCCAAATATGTCCAGAATCCTGCCCCTGCCACTACAGTGGATATTGTATAGTCGACACATTAGCACGAGAGGTTGGGAGAAGGTTAAGTTTTTTTTAAAGTTATGGGGGCTATCGCCAAATATGTCCAGAATCCTGCCCCTGCCACTACAGTGGATATTGTATAGTCGACACATTAGCACGAGAGGTTGGGAGAAGGTTAAGTTTTTTGTAAAGTTATGGGGGCTATCGCCAAATATGTCCAGAATCCTGCCCCTGCCACTACAGTGGATATTGTATAGTCGACACATTAGCACGAGAGGTTGGGAGAAGGTTAAGTTTTTTCTAAAGTTATGGGGGCTATCGCCAAATATGTCCAGAATCCTGCCCCTGCCACTACAGTGGATGTTGTATAGTCGACACATTAGCACGAGAGGTTGGGAGAAGGTTAAGTTTTTTATAAAGTTATGGGGGCTATCGCCAAATATGTCCAGAATCCTGCCCCTGCCACTACAGTGGATATTGTATAGTCGACACATTAGCACGAGAGGTTGGGAGAAGGTTAAGTTTTTTGTATTTCTTAGGCATTAACTATGTAAGAATTTCTAAACATTTTGCTTGAAGAGTTTTAATCACTATGTACTTTTGTTACTTAATTTTATTACTGCGCTACCGGTTTCGACACACCCATGTCATTCACCAGTGTTCTTAAAACTGACTTAAATAACTTACGGTAGTGCAGTACCAAAAGTACACAGTGATTAAAACTCTTCAAACAGTAGGTTAAGTTGTTTCTTTGTGATTGATATTAATTTTTATTGTGGCCACGAGTGAAGATTCTGCATCATGGTATACCATGATGCAGAATATATATATATATATATATTTATATATCACGTGAATATACCACCTACCCAAGTTCTTCTGAAGAAAGAATTTATCGAGTGTGTGGTGACGCACGTAGAGACCCCTTCTAGTTTCTATGTTTCCCAGGCAGAAGATGACAGGTAAATATCTCCATTCCCTCGCTTATTGTCACCGCAAATCCATTATGGAGGATTTACACTAGTCGATTTAGACTCGACAATATAAATTGTTGATTCGACAAGCTGCAGATGACTAAAATCGTAAGCTCCAAAGTAGACTGCCTTTCGATTTTTACAGTACTCTTTGCAGTAATTTGTAAAAACTTGCACATGAACGAGTCTGCGTAGACATGATTCGATTTCAGTGCGCAGTGAGGCTTGCCGAGCGAATCTTACTACGATGCTTTACTAAGCTAAATGAACTCCGATCCGTGGACCCCCCCCCCCATTTAGATCTCGTGGACCCCCTTTTTTTCTCTCTGCCATATGGACCCCCTGCAAATCTATATGGCCCCCAGGGGTCCGCCGTACGGACCACTTTGGGAACCTATGTTCTATGTGGTTATTTATAATTTCGAAAAGAAATTTGATGATGTTTCTAGACGTTTCTTATAGTCGGTAAACAGTGTGGACAATCCAGTTCTATAGGATAATGCCCGAGTTACTCTCTTTTGAACTGATTCAATCCTTATTTTGTGAATTTCGTATATTGAACTAACTATATAACTGTTCCAAAGATTAAAGAAAAATCAATTGTCAACTATACACCGAATTTGGTTGGAACCAAAATGAATTGATTTACGAAAACATTTATCGAAAAGAAAGTGCATTATCTAGTTGTCAAAACATCGCAAGATGGATCAAATGCCCTGAAAGAATCCTGTTAAAGCTTTGCTGGATGGTATTTAAATCAATTAACGGGATGGCTCCGGCTTACCTATCGGAACTGTGCATGCCTGAAAATTCCAATTCACGACAGTCAACTCTTAGATCAGCGACGTCATCGGCTATCGGAAGGCTGATGGAACCGAAGCGCACACCAGATACTAAGTTCGGCGATAATAAACTGCGATCTAAGATTGATTAAAGACTCGACAGAATTCAGATTGATTAGAAACTCATCTCTTCGGAAAGTCATATCCATGGATGGTTCAGTTGCATACATAATTAACATAGCGAAGCTAGCCGTTAGTACCTACCTAAAGTAATTAACAGAAAAATTTGAAACTTTTCGTAGTCTGCGACTTTGTATATAACTATAAATATTTATAAACTGTAAATAATTATTATCAAAAATCTCAAATAAATATCTACTCTTCTTTTGCCAATAACCTTCTAATAAATATAATATCAATGACAAATAGGATTTAAACAGTAACTGCAATATCATGCAATGTGCGATGTTTTTCTAATATTGTGTCATGTGCGTTTAAAACCATATCTTCTCAAGCCAAAACTTTGTAATTTAACGTTTTAATCTGGAGTGATCTACCGAGTAAGCATGTTTCTGTTTGTATATAATAAGATAAACCCTAGCAAGTAGTATTTGCACAGCGTCCTTGAGGTGATTTTTCACAAAAACGATGCTATACAAGTCATAAGTATTATTATTAAAAAGCATTTCTTGTTACCTTTTGTTGGTCCACATCGAGCAAATTTGTCTCCCAACAAGTTTGCATCAACAAAGTGGCTAACTTCATCGAGATCATTTTTCAAACACAAAATTGAGATACTAAGAAGTATTTTAGATAGGGACTATAACAGACTTTATGATTGACAATTTAATCAGCTATTCAACTTAGAAAAAAACAAATATAACAGATGGTTCTGAGCAAGCGTTTTTAAAAAACCAACAAACGATAAACTGTTCGATTTCTTTGAGCAGTTATTACACGGAGGTTTGTGGGCTCGTGATGTATGAATGCATTCATATTACAACAGTAGTTTTATCACAAAGTTCACGCTCAACAATGACTTTGCATACGGCACGGTGACCAAGTTTAGGTTGGAATCTTAAATTTCAACTTGGCGCGTGCCTTTCTGGTTTCCTTTTGGCGGACCTAACGAACATCGACACGACCAAATTACATCATGCAACTTGGAGTTTACTTTGCGCTCTGTGTTATTTTAGAGTGAAACATGCTAACGGAATTCAATAAGGAGTTGTTATGAAATTACTCATGGGTGGGTCAAAATTATTGTGCTTATTTGTACAGCACGCCAAATCTAGCAGTTGATATATCGATGGTTGACGGCCTCAGACAACACCGGATTGTAAGGAAATAGTTAACAAATAAAACAAATAGAGTTTGAAATTATTTAATCAAAAAGTCCTAACATAATAACGTAATAAAAATCAAATGGTCACAATTTTAAATACAATTTAATTTTACCCTGAACATAGAAAGTACGTTATGTTTAGAATTCACGGGAGAATAGACGCTAAGTCAGTTGCTATAATAATGATATTCTGGTTTGAATGAATCCCGACCCACCAGAAACTGTAAATCAACTAAATAAACAATCATCTACCCATAAAGGTTAATAAATAACCAAAAAATACGCATCGTCAGTGCACAATCAATAGAATATCCAAAATTGTATTTAATCATTGAAGACAATGTTAACAAGTCTTAATGAAAATATGAAATCTAAAGACCGAAAATCAAAAACTGTCGCAAATGGGACTTGACTTGAACCCAGATCCTCTAGTCTTACCGGGACAAGTGCGTTTACCAACTGATCTATTGAAACCTAATTACTTTCGGTCATTTTTATCCATCTCATATTCCCAATGCGAATTATTAACATTGTCGTCTATTAATTCCCCCCTTTTTTGGTATGATGGCAAAGTTCTTCCCGAATAAGTGTGCAACCTAGATGGTGTCGGATATACCTTTCTGATTTTGTTTATTCAATGATTAAATACGTATTAAAACGGGGTTCATAAGCTTCAATAATTAATTTGGAATATATTAAAAAATTATATCTTCAAGTGTGTAGACAAATATTCAAAATTATCATTTTCCATCAATCATAATTTCAATGCCGTAGTTTGATATCGAAATACAAAAACAGTTGAAATATTTAATCAGTGGTTATGATATCAATGTCCAAAAGAGATCAAAATTTGTAAAAAATAAGTAATGATCCATTCATAAAATAGGTATGTACGTGATACACTACAAATAATTATTAAATGTTTTAACTTGATTAAAGGACATTGATATCAATTATTACTGTTGATAATAAGAACAAAGAACATTATGAAAGCATTATTTTGTTAAAAAAATATGGAATTGGAAAGAAATGTGCGTAATATTTAGAATAAGTGTAGATATTATTATTCTTGGTGGAATGCATTTTTGCTGCCAATTATATTTAAGGATCAGGATAATAAATTAAAACAATATAGTAATAACGCAAATTGCACATTATTTTGTGTGTCACTGCTACTGGCCACACCGGTACCGGTGCTAGCACTCTCCTGCAAACCTGACGGGAGATAACACAAGTAGCAACTTCTAATATAAACCTGGTGATTCTCCTGCGGAGTTTTCATTACGGGAAATCTGTAAACTAATTCTAACACTCATTGCAGCACAACTGAACCGGAATCTTATTCCGTAATATTAATATTTAGGATCAAACGATCGTAGGAAATTTGAAATACTATATTATACAAGATTAGTACAAACTACGGTAGTGATCACAATATCTATTGTTACAATCATCATGGGTGTGCGGAGACGCAACTGTCCAAAGGGGCCGCACCGTGCGCCAGCCGCATTTCATTTAAATATCTATTAATGCTAAGGGACACTTGGAACAATCAGTGCTGGCGACTGGCGTCGGTCTTCCCTATAGTATCGCAATCAATCAATCTTCATACAACGGTCAAACTTCAAAACAAACGTCATTTTTGCATTTACGGTTTGACATTATATCCGAAATAAAATAATACTTTGGATAAAACCAAAATGAATGTTATACAAAGTGATTGTTTTAGTTCATATTATTATGTAACGTTTTGTTATAATCTTACAACATTTGTATGAAGTTTAACACCGTTGTGGATCACTCCAGTTCATGGGATTAATCAGTTCTTAGGTAGGGGCGGCTGCGGGGGGTATGAGGGGGGGGCGTAGCCATTATGCATGGGTGGGGGCTGTGCCATGGCGCTGGCATATTGCTGGTAATAGGCCTGCGCACCCTGCATGCCCCCTGTGGGCGGCGGCATGCTGTACTGCGCAGCCGCATACTGGGGCACCGCATACTGCTGCACGGGGTAGCCGTTGGGCTGCGCCATGTTAGGCGGGGGCGGCGGGGGCTGCATGTGCGTGGGCGGAGCGCTCCTCAGCTGCATCTTGGTGGTGTTGGCAGAGTTGTCCCAGCGGCTGGGGACCGACGAGGGCGCAGCGGGGGCCGGGGCGGAAGAGTAGCCGGTGGGGGCGCTGGCCCCGTAAGATGCACTGCCTGACGAGTAAGAGTTGCTGTTGCCTCCGGAGTACGAGGGCCGGGAATCGGAGCGGTTGCTTCCCCCGCGGGACCCTCCTCGCCCGCCTCTGTCGCTGAAGCCCCCGCGGCCACCCCCGTAACTGGAGCCGCCTCTTCCATAGTCTCGCCTGCCTCCACCGCCGAACCTACCTCTTCCTGCAATAAACCAAATAAATTTTTGAATAAAATTAGATCATACATTTATTTTTGTCTTAAAAACTTGTACACAGTTGTAAATTTGTATTGAATTTCTCTAAAATGACAGATTGTGTGTTGTGTGTTGCGCATTCCAGCATTGCAACCCACACAACTGGACTTTATGTGGTAATGACATAAAGTAAAGAAAAAGCGTTTCTTACCGCCACCCATGTTGCCCATCTCAAAGAGCTTGGGGTTGACAGCCTGGTTGGCCTCCTGCAGCACGGCAATGAGGTCGCGGGCCTTGGGCGCGTTGGATGTGGTGAACAGCGTGTAGGCCGTGCCGGTGCGCTGCGAGCGCCCCGTGCGCCCGATGCGATGCACGTAGTCCTCCGAGTTGTTCGGGTAGTCAAAGTTTATCACAAACTTGACGTCCTCCACGTCTGGAGAGGGATAAGGGCACGATTAGTTGGTGGAATGACAGAACTAAGTAAAGCAATGCCATTTCAGAATTATGTGCTGATTTTGGTGGTACGATGGTAATATATTGAAATAAAACATTTAAGATTTTACCACGTACGTGGTTTCAGACTAATTGTGAAATCCAAAAAAACATTTTATTTCGACATATTGTGATTTAATTGTATTGTTATGGATACATCTATGTATGTATGTTTATGGTAAGCATGCTTTTAAATGATTTTTATTAAATAAACATGTGCCTAAATCACAAAATCAAAGGAACAATGTTTTGACTGGTTTGTCTTCACTTGTGAGTAGCCTTCAAAGTAAATTTTCTACATTATGTAGCCAGTACAATGTAATGCCAGATAAACAATTGAATCTAGCAAAGCTAACTCTCCATACACGAAAGAGGCAAATAACAACCATCTATGCAATAGTTTTTCCTGCATTTTGAAATAATAATATGATTAGAACACTTATGATGTAAAGTGAGATCTGATCTGGAGTTCTCCCTTTCTAAAACACATGTCTGACCTTAAGAGAACAGGTATTATGAGGACAGTCATTTGGTTCACGATAAGAAACAAGTACAATCAAAGGATTCAAATTTCATTAACCCCTATTTGAAGAAATTAGAATATGTAATAACAAAGGTGGCACAACTAGATCACATGACAGACATGGATGGATATCTCAATCCTCTCCTGCTAAGGTTTATCATCTCATCTCTAATATTTAAAAAAATTCAAAGCGGTAAAATAAATATACATCAATAATGTAAAACTGTAAATAAAGATTAGTACCTACACACAAAACAAAGATGACTGGCGGGCTAGTACAGAATGTTGCTGTTGCAAGCGAAAAGAATTAAATATAACCCATCGTTTGGTTGGGAAGACAGTACAGTACAGTCGGCAACATTCTGTACCGGAGAGACAGTCAACTGTTAAGTTGGTTAAACAAGGACAGCTAGATACAACGGAGGAATGAGGAAATGTAAAGCAGTAAACCATAGTGTACGATACCTTATGATGAACTGGCCGGGGCTGTAAAACAACGCCTGGGGGTGAATTAGGCCGAGAGGGGCTTTACTTTAATACGCAGTGAGGCTTTACGGCGCTCTCGCTTAGGTTAGGTTAGGTCTCGGCTAATAGAGGCACCATGCACCCGCTGGCACTGTTCTACCCAACAGTCCGTGGCATGAGCCTCTGAAAAACAATAAACCAAAGGATTTAACTTAGGCCGAGCTGAGGCTTGCCCTGTCTGAAACGGCAACTATCGTAGCGTGACCACTGTCCGCCCCGCACTTCCCGCTCTCGCCAATCGCAACTTCCAATATTCACCGCTTTTGGGCGCAAATCACACATAGATTTGCGCGCAAAATCTTGCAACATTATTTGCACAAACTTATATTAACCAATGTGCGACACAATGGCCTCAACTCCCTCTGTTAGCCATTACCCATTGCAAGAGGGAGAGTAAGGCAGAACTGCTTTCTGTAATGCCACTATTTACAGCCTGTATTAGCCATCCATGGTCCATGTTTGCTGCAACTTCACTGACAAAATGAATACATGCTTACCTAAGGCATAAAATAATGGTGAAATATTCTTCTGTGGGATTGAGAGATGATATTTTGGGTTAGATTGTTTTACCTTCCTCTATACAGAACCAGTCTGCCGATGATCTTATCTGGTGGCATTGAATATAGTCATCTTCCATTGATTGTTATGGCCAACGGAATAAATGAGCATACAAGCTCCTTACCAAATTCATCAGATATTTGTCAATTTTTTTCTTAGGGTGGGAACACAGCTTTCCAGTCTTTATTGACTGCACACCACTGTCTTAGGGGTTTATTACTGTTGAGCGACATCCCTCTGCCCTCACGACAGGAAATCCTTTGGATTCCGGAAAGAATCTTTCCTAAAGGATACTTCACCTACCACTGCTTGCATATATTTTGTTTGTATTTCTTTACACTGGTTGCCGAGCAAAGAATTACTGTTTTTCATAATTTAAGAAATGTTAATTTCATGCTCAACGTTTTTAGAAGCACGCAAAGAGCTAATTTAATTCTGCAATACATATAGCTTGGCAATAAAATGTGGACAATTAATAAAGTACAACTAAATTTTTCAATTACTGTGGCACCACCCAGCTACTCGATTTGTCTTTGAAATTTATTCTACACATTCAAATTTGTTCAAATTCGAATTTTGACAGTTTGTTTTGGAAACAATCCAAAACAACATATCTCGAATATATTAATGTTTTTTTTTTAAATATATGATTTTGAAGTTCCACTAATTTCAGAAGACCGTTTGGTTAACGGGGAGAGGGACATATGGGGAGTTATTTATAAATTCAAAATAATGATAATATTATTGTGCAATACGATAAACATGGTGTTTTTAAAGAGAAAAATATGTATTACATTTTTTTAAAATTTGCATGGGATTAGCATTTATCAAAATAAAATCAGAAATATTACACATTTCTGACCGTTCTACGGATGATAATAATAATAAATGGATTATTTTTATAGAGCAGTTTTCGTGAGAAAATCACCTGAAAGGCGCTTTACAACATAATTTATCTAACCTATGGATGTTTTACAAAAACATTTAAAAATATGAATTTTCTTAAAAAATGTTGTGAAGGTTTTTCTTTAACATGTCGATAAGATAAATTAAAAAAAAAGAACAGTGTGTAGTTTAAATTTTTCAAAAACACTACGTAACTTTAATGTTTTTTTTTTTAATACGGATTATAAATCTTTGGTTAAGTTTATTTACAAAAACGTAACGAGAAAGGATTAAAAATATTTTTCTACACTTTAAAAACCATATTCATATTTTAAATACTTTGTAAAACATACAATAGGACGGGTCAGAAAAGGTAATATTTTTGATTAGATTTTGATAAATGGTAAGCCTATGTAAATTTATAAAATATTTTTCTATTTAAAAACATTATGTTTATGGTATTGCGTAATAACACTATAAATATTTAGAAATAATAAATAATTCCGCTCCGACGTCCCTCTCGCCCTTAAAGTAAAAAATATGCATTTGGACCATTGTGCTTTTTTAAAGTTATTTTAATTTTCTCATGAGCCATCTCCATGTCATCATTTAAAACATTTTAAAGGATGGCAGTGCCCTCAATTTCTGTCTACTTTTAAATGTCAGAGTGTACAGCAATAGCCACCATTAAAAGATTAAATGTTGGTTTTGAAGACGGCCTCCATGGTCGAGGGGTAAGGCTCTCGACTACGAATCCGAAGGTCGCGGGTTCAAATCCCGGCGTGCGCAAGTAATTTTATTTAATTTATTTGTATTGTTTCACAATTAATTAATTTAAAAATAATATATAGTATATTTGCGCACGTTCCAGAGTGGAAGACATTCTCAGTATCGCCCTAGTGAAAGACCACCATTCAGAATTGAAGCGTTGCTTGAAATGGCTTTTAGCCGTGTTTGGTGACCAGATCTGAATAGCCAGGTATTTCCCCTTTTCCCCACCTTCCTCTCCCCCTTCTCCTTCCCTCCCCGATACCTTCAGCCCCACAACATTCCCCAATTGGGAATGCCATAGTCTCACTGGCTCCAGACGGTTGGGAGCAGTTGGGACTCTTGTGAGGTATTCATATAAAAAAAAAAAAAGTACTACCCAGAAGTATCTTACCACCACACAACACTGCCCTGGCACACACGCCTGGCTGCATTCATATTCACACATGGTCTCATACCCACTCTAGATATAACCCGAGTTGATAGTCCCATGTGTTCCTTAGGTGACTTCTTCATCCATTCTCTGCCAATCCACTCTATACCATTAGCCTATTCTATAATTTCACCTTTTTATTACTAATACAAACATACAGAGTTTTACAAATTTTGTACTGCTATATTTCCTGAATTATACGTTATATGTGAATGATCTACATAGCAATTGACAGAGGTTCGAAAGTTTCCAATCTCACCACTACTAGATCACTCATAGTTGCGCAAACGACTGCTGGAGTGCTCGCGCAGCCAAGTAGCCATATCACATCAGCTGTGAGTAAAATGGCATCTATGCATCACAAGATTTGCGGTATTCGTGAGTTCTGCAAAACTAACTTCTGGCAACTTTTGTCTTCATTTTAAAGTTGAACTTCCAACTAGGAAGAGTGCTCGTCATCAGTATTACCAATTTGAGCAAACTGGACGTCCCTGTAAAGGAAAAAGTCCGGGTCCACCGTGTGCATCAGAGAATGTGCAAAATTGAGTACATCATTATGAATAACCCTGTAGTGTTTGTTGCAATACAAAATTGGATTATTTTGCAAAAACCATAAAAATACATGGCTCATCTGTCTCTGCCACATCGCTGCCAGCCCTCGGAGCACATGTGTATCTCTAGCTAGCATTGGTAGAGCTCTCTTCCCAATCTACCACTACATCCACACACGTCCCAAGTGATTATTTGTACAATATTAGTATGTATGGGATTAACAATAACTTTGAACACATCACGACTAAAGGGATGTGATATTTAGAACAACACATATTTACATGTATGATATATACTTATGCAAATTATTATTAAGGACATAATGTTTAGTGAATACTGGAACTCGTAAAGGTTTAGCAAAGGAAGGCTTCAAGTGGTTTCACCCCCCACTCTCTACTGCCACGGATCTCTCCTCCAGACCTTATAACCCCCCCGGGTCACCCATGGAAGCGTCCCGTGTTGCCACCCTGAAAAATGATGAAAAATACCCGTCCGTGTCATGAAAAGTCACCCCTGGTAGCTACCTGGAAACCCTTTCATAGTTGCAAAGCTAGCGCCCGAGCGCTAGGAGAATTCTCCATGCCCACTCCTCCAACACAGCGTCGGAGAGTGGAAACATTTTGGGGTCTGTGCAAATTGGTTGATTCAATAGAGTATTTGACATTAGACACCGAGTCAACACATTACCAACGCATGGTGAGCTGTGATGCCTTCTTGAATAGCAACCTTTCGCTGAAATATTCAAAAACACACCTGCATAAATACAATTCATTCATTTCGCTCTCGATGTGGTGGGAATAAGCAACATCGATACCGCACACAAAGTATTTACATCATATTATATTTATGCATGTTACCACATCATTTTTGCATTCAAAATTTTGAAAAGGAAAGATCAACAGTTTTGTCTTTCTCGACAGTGATATGGAAGTGTCGAAATAACCATATCGGGGAGAGATTATAGCCAAATCAGTAATCGTAGGGAAGGTACGATAATTGCAGTTTCAGACATGAACAGATCACTTCTTAATCTCCGCCAACATTAAGAACATGTTCATACTTAAAACTACTTATAAATAGATTAGTGGTAATGTGACATAACATTTAGTATCATGTTGAACAAGACCTTAGTTGGAAATCAACTTAAACACTAATTAAAAGGTCGTAGAAAGCAATTCAGTGATTTTGTCAAGTTTTTAACTTAAAGTCTTGGGTGTTTCATTTCCAAAGATAATATCGGCAATATAACACAACATCAGGTATGATTTAGTTAGATATGACCTTTGTGTAAAGTAAATCATTTGCACGTACAGGTAATTTCGTAATTTCGCTTAGGAGGCTTTCAACCAATATGCACAGGCTTCTAGTAGCAAGGTATTCAGGCAGAGTTGTCGGGTGACTATCACTGGGGACGGAGCGCGGGCCGGAGGGGGACTTACCGAGTCCACGGGCGGCGACATCGGTGGCCACCAGGATGCCGTTGGAGGACTGGCGGAACTGGTGCAGTACGTAGTCGCGGTCCTGCTGGTTCTTGTCTCCGTGGATGCACAGCGCCTTGAAGCCCACGCGGCAGATGGATCGGGTTATATTGTCCACCTGGGAACAGCCAACAGTGAGAAATGCTTTACTCGTAGAATAACCAATAAGTGATCTATACCGATTTGGAAAAAAACTAAAATTTACATGAGAAAACATGCAAACAAGTTTATCAAATGTTTGGGATCTTCGGCCTAGAAGTAGCATCGAAATTCAACTGCCTGATTTACTTTGGATTTGTATAAGGTGCCCATCTCATAACAAACCTCACACTGCCTCGTAAACTCTGGTCCTCCATCAATAGGTGCTCACATAGCTGTTGTGCCCACATGATACATAGGTGGGGCCTTAAAGAGTCGGCGGAGTGTTAATACAGTACAGTGCAGACCATTAAACATGTGATTAACGAATGCCCGCTCCATTCATTGCCCGGCGGAATTAATGAGGTCCACAGGACGACTACTGGCTGGCAGATCTAGATGTTCCCCCCTGACTCCCCCACCGTACGAAAGAAGAAGACTATTGAAGGAACTGCTAGCCCTATACAAGATGCCTAGTTTCTTGAAAGTCGGATTTATTTGGGCTTCCACGGAGTCCCGATACCTGCGTTAATCCATCGATTAACTTATTTGCACTCACCCTCTTCTTGGTCTCGGCGAAGATGATGGTCTTGGTCTCCGGTTCGGCAGAGATCTCCTTGAGCAGGCTGACGAGACGCTGCTCCTTCTGGAAGGACTCGCACACATCCACGATCTGCAGGATGTTGTGGTTGGCCGCCAGCGACAGGGAGCCGATGTTGATCTGGATATAATCATGCAGGAACTCCTCGGCCAGCATGCGCACTTCCTTGGGCCAGGTGGCAGACCACATCAGTACCTGGAAATACCATTAATAATCAACATCACCTTGGAAAAGACAAAGGAAAGTTTCGACGAACTCATCTGAAAGTGGTTTCTTTCACAAACATATAAGTAATTTTTTTAAATTCAATGTAAATCCAATTTAATAATGTTACTATTGAGTTCTGCATTATTATCGGTAAAACTGATTTAGATTCCGTGAGGTAAATAAACAGCTGTCACAATAATAAAAACTAAAATGCTTGCAGAACTTAATAACATAAATTAAATGGAGTTGTACGAATTAAACACAAAAACAATTAATATAAGTATTTTGGTGTGTAGCAATAGCAGTTGGTGACTTTTATAATGTAAGAGGGGTGAGATTAAAACAAATCATCAAACGTCTCAGTTTCTGAATGGCGATCAATCTACCTATATCGGTGATCTGCACTTTGAATAAACATTACATTGACTTTAAAAAAGATGAATTAGATATTATCTATTTTATTTATTTTTTTATATTTTCATATGAAGCGGTAATAATAAATTTATAACGGTTTTTGTTAAAAATCACCTCAAGGGCGCTGTACAAATACTACTTGCTAGGGTGGGTAACTTGCTAGGTTGATGTGACATTATAATTTAAAAAATAAAACAGTTATATACTGCCCTGAAGAAGCTACGGTAGTAGCGAAACCCGGTCGGCAAAAGTATAAATAAAAGTGATGTAAACAAAGTTATTGTTTTATTTTTTTAAATTAGATATTATCTGTTGAGCCACATATAACTAACTAACCATCACACCGTTTAGTCGTAGGGGTAGGCAGAGAGGACAGACCGCCTAACAACTGTCTTGACACACGCTTCTTGCTTCACTCACATTCATACATACTTTTCTGTTATTCTGACTCTTGACATTGGTTGACTCAAGTATTTGGCTCACTTGATCGTGCCATGTCTTCCTCAGGCGTCCCGTTGCCCTTACACTCTTTTCTTTGCTCATCCTTTCTACATGCCCAAACCATCTAAGCATTCCGTTCTTAATCCTACTCCAGGGTGGCCACAAAAAAGGGATTTCAAAACTCCCTGATAATTCCAGGTTTTCCAGGGCAGTTTCTACATTTTTCCCTGATATGTTTTATTTGATTTAAGGGAATATGGTTAAAAAAATTATTTTTGAAACGCGATTTTCATCTATGCCAGAAAAGGCTGGATTCGTGCATTGCTTAAATGCGCTTGATACAGTAGAACCCCGTTAATTCGAACCACGATAATTCGAACCACGATAATTCGAAAAAATGCGTAATTCGAAATTTTGAACAAAAAAAATACCGGAGAAAATTTTTTCTTACAAAATGTGATTAATTAATCCATAAGCCGCCACGTTTTTAATAAGCACCGATTTTGGAAATTAAACTTCGTTTCAACTTAATTTCAACAAACAACATACGATTTCAGTAGGGGGAAGTGAAAAAACGGGCACTTTATTTCATAAAAAAAATTCATCCTGTAGTGATGATATAATGTGCATATTTTTTCATCAGCCCCGACTTAGAAGTTTATTTATAATTAAGTTGAAACTAAGTGTAATTTCCAATATCTATGCCTATTAAAAACGTGGCGGCTTATGGATTATTTACCAAAATGTGTTTTTTAATTCGAAATTCGTTAATTCGTAATTTATTTTTATTAAACTAGGCGGAAATATATCGTATTTTTACCAATGTACATCGCATATCTGAAATAAAAGGGCTGGCCCCGATGATAATTCGCTGCGCAATTCCGATTTACGCAGAAATATGTTATATATTTACAAACATTCTTCGAATATCTGAATTTGAAATGCCGGCGGCAACTGATTTCGGCCGCGGTTTTTCGATTTACACGGAAATGTATCGTATTTTTACGAATTTACTTTGAATATCTAAATTTAAAGGACCGACTGCATCTGAAATCGGCTGCGAAATTTTCGATTTAGGCGTAAATTTACCATATTTTTACGAATATAGTTCGAATACCTAACTGAATTTAAAAGGTCGGCCGCGACAGGATTCAGCGCGAAAATCAATTCTTATTTTTACGAATTTGCATTAACTATCTGAATTTGAAAGGCCGGCTGTGACATATATCGACCGCGAAATTTTGCTAGCTTTTTCTTTACAGATTTCGCACCTACTAGAATAGTATAGGGGATAAACCAAGGCGGGTGGTTATTGACATGTTGCAAGGGCTATTTACGAAAATAATAATAAAAAAGACTTACCTATCTAGTTTGTCTTTGTCGGCATATCTTTTATTACACACGCCGCTAGTCTAGTAACAGTAATAAAACACAACTTAGGGACTTCACAAATCGCAAAATAACGAATATCGTCTTATTTTTGGAATTCCCTGATATTCTACAAATATTTTGAAATTCCCTGACATTTCCCTGATAATTCCCGGTTCGGTAAAATTCCCTGATAATTCCCGGTTTTCCCGGTTTTCCAGGTCTGTGGCCACCCTGTACTCATTACGCTCCCATCAGCCTTGCATTATTTGCAAATCTCAACATTTTTCAGTTGTACGTTTTACCACGCATACATCTCAGGGATCTCATTTCTACAGCATTAAGTCTACTTTCATCCTTCCTCTGCCAGTTCCATGCCTCACTGCCATACATCGGGATTGGTATCAGCACTCCATTGTGGACTGCTGGCTTCGCTTATTTGGACAATTTTTGGTTAGCACGAACCGCATTCGGTCTTTCATTTATGGAGCTTCCTGCATTCACTCTTCTTTCAATATCCCTATCAGCCATTCCCATCTTTCATGAACATACTTCCCAAATATACAAACTCATCCACCTGCTACAAGTATACTTAAACTTCCTAAATCATTTCACGTACATATTAACTAATTGTAGATGTGTACCTACTGCACATGCACAAATCATCATAATTGCCACCAACTTAACATTGTGATGGCAACCACTTAACCATTCCTTGTAATTTGTGCAATATCGCCACTCTATCTCTGCATATTTTTATTACATATATATGAACATTTGTTATCGGCTGACGTATTCCCCATCTCACTAGGTGTGAAACGCCTGTGTCGAGATGGCAATTTACAGGGGTAGTTGTTCAGCTAGGATATTTATGTGACAAATAGATTAATAGATTACAATTTAACAACAACAAAAAGTATTCTAATTTAAAGGTATAAAAGAATTTAGAAGCTGACAGGTCTATTGGAGGTGATCAATGATCTACTTTTAAAGGAACTTTTGTTTTGCGTATTTCTGATGTCACTAGGAACAGGTAGGGAGTTGAATAGCTTAATAGCATTGTATTTAAAATTTCTTTGTCCATAAGAGGTGACACAAATTGGAATAGTTAATTTTTTTACATGTGATTGTCTTGGGGCTCTCTAGTGCTTGTTCTTTCTTCAAACATATGAATATTTTTAAGGAAAGCAAAGGTAAAATTACCCAATTACGTTTCAATTTTTTTTCTTCATTTTCTTTAAACCCAAACTAAGAACCTAATAACCTATTTTAAATATAATACAGTATGTTAATTACATATAAAATAGGTTATTAGGCTAACCTAAAAATTCCATACAAAAACTTTACTAAGCTTTAAATGGATTTATATGCATTATTTTGCGTTTTCGAGTGTCAATATTTTTTTCTAATTTTTAGTAATGGTAGCTGGCAGCAATAATTAGAGAACATTGATCGACTACATCTAAAAGTCTCAGTGCCGATCTGTCGGCGTCAAAGGGGGACACTCAATAACACACACTTTGTTGTCTGCTGACGCAAGAAATACTACTAATGATTTATTATTGGGTAATTATTAATTAATTATAAGCATTATAATTAATTAATAATTACAAATAAAATTTTATCTGATTAACCGCTTCATGCTCGGGTCTTTTTCACAAAAATAAAACTAAAAACATCAGGTTATTTTATTTTTTATTTAAAGAGTTTCATAATTTAAAAGTTGTCCAGTTCAAAAACACAAAACAGAAGCAATAAAAAAACGTAAAAAAAACTTAAGCTAACATAAATAAACAAAAAATAAAAAAAACTAACTATAACTATAATAATAAAAAAAAACAATAAAAAAAAAATAATAAAAAATAATCAAAAAAATAATAAAAAAAAAAAAAATAATACAAATCTATGATAAGTTAAAACAGAAGAAACGATTTGCGTAAACCTCTACAAGCGTCAAATGGCGAGCTCAGTTCGTTTTTTTATCTTATGTAATGCAAACAAGTGGAAATAGGCGAGCAGTGCTCGGGTTGGAGCGATACAACACATTAGTATTAGATTAGTTATAGGAATGGTTTGGTCTTTTTTGGAGAACAAAAGTATGTTTTAACGTAAATTCCTTTATATAATTAAAGTAAAGTTAAGTTACCTGTCTGTCCGGGCGAATCTGCTCGATGATCTTCCTGATCTGTGGCTCGAAGCCCATGTCCAGCATGCGGTCGGCCTCGTCCAGCACTAGGTAGGTGCAGCGCTGCAGGTTGGTGGTGCCGCGCTCCAGGAAGTCGATGAGGCGGCCTGGTGTGGCGATAACGATCTCTACACCCCGCTCCAGGGCGCGCCCCTGCGGGCCCTTCTGCGCGCCGCCAAACACGCATGTGTTGCGCACCTGCATGTCCTGTCCGAAGTCATTGGCTACCTGAAGACAATAATTTTTTTGTCAAACAGAAATTTTCACCGGGAGATTTTTGTTACCGACAGCAAATATCATAGAAATATAATATGTGCAGCTCCTGACATTTACTATACATTGAGATGGCAACATGCTACACTAGCGCCCTCTAGCGGCCCACGTTGGCGAAATTGGGTTTTCCCATACATTTAAAAAAAAATTTATATGAATACCACACAAGAGTCCCAACTGCTCCCAACCGTCTGGAACCAGTGAGACTATGGCATCCCCAATTGGGGAATGTTGTGAGGCTGAAGGTATTGAGGAGGGGAAGGGGAAGAGGAAGGTGGGAAAATACCTGGTTATTCAGATCTGGTCACCAAACACAACTATAAGCCATTTCAAGCAATGTTTCAATTCTGATGGTGGTCTTTCACCAGGGCGATACTGAGAGCATCTTCCACTCTGGAAGGTGTGCAAATATACTATATATTATTTTTAAATAAATTAATTGTGAAATAACACAAATTAAGTAAATAAAATTTACATGCGCATGCTGGGATTTGAACCCGAGACCTTTGCGATTTTCTGTGAAATACATCTTTTTTTCTATTATATAAAGAATGTCCCGGGTGGGCGGTGTGTTTGTTTTGTATACAAATCCACAATTTTATTCCTAGCTTGATGAAATTTTGCACACTTGACCTACAAAACAAGAGGAAGGTTACTGTCTACATGAGATTTCGAAAAACCACCTCCATCTCCCTTTCCCACCCTTAAAGCCAAATTGTGGTATTTCTTGATGAAATTTTGCACACTTGACATTAAAAATAAGAGGAAAATAACTGGGTGAGGAGTAAGAGTTAGTGATGTTGGGGATTATAAAACTCTACTCTAAACTAAATAATAATCCCGGGCAATGCCGGGTACTTCAGCTAGTCGGAAATAAATTATACAAATCGAAAATACAAAAAAATAAATATTAGATAATCTTTTAATCACTCTCCTGTAAATTTCCGATTTTTAAGTTAAAATACTTTACGTAGGGGGGACTGATATGTATTATATATTATTTCAAAGAAAATCTAATAAAATTCATGAAAACAACCAATTCATACAACTCAGGCCGCTAGAGGGTGCTAGTGTAGAATGTTGCCGTTAAATGTCGGGAGCTGGAGGTATTATCATTTAAGAGTATTCGCCGACAGCAAAAATGGTATAATTTGTAAAATATATTTGTGTGGTCTTGAAAGCAAATTTGTCCTTGTTATATGATTACACTTTAATCAAATTGAAGCAAAATGTAACACAATAATTGGGCCATTATTATTGCCATGCTTCTCAAAATTAATTTTTCCTCATAGCAACGTGATATTTTATAATTTGACAAACATTGGGGAAAATTTTAATGGCTGATTCAAACGACAAAATTGCTTAAATTTCTCAAATATCATAAAAACATATTTTGGCAATATTGAAATTGTACATGGTTGGTGCGTTACTAGTCGTCATTGTTTTATGAATTCGTAGTTCATTTTTATTGTAAGTAAAATCAAATGAGATTTCAGACAAATTTACTCAAAAGTATTACTATTTCATTTAAATATGCATATAAGCACGTATTTCTTAAAACGCAAAAAAATTATGAAAAACACTTGAGTTTAATTAATTTAAAGCTTGGTAAAGTTTCAAATTTTTGTATGTTTCATGTATTTACGAAAAAAAAAACCCAAACCAAGAACCTTAAAACCTATTTTATGTCTAATTAATATATTGTATTATATATAAAAAAGGTTTTAGGTTAATAGTTTGGGTATTTTTTAAAAATAATGTCATGCTTAAAAATAAATATGCCATTACGTATTGATTTCTACAATAGCAGTAAAACGATAAAAACTCAGAGAGAACATTATTCATTTATCAAAATCGGTAGTAAATATTTTACGACCAGTTGCAATATTGAAGGAAAATTCTCGCAGTACAATACCGAAAGTTGAATTTATAGATTGTTACCAGAAGTCATTAAATATGCATTAGGCATTACAATCCATAAACAATGAAGGAGTTATATTTAGCTCACGTCAATCATAATTTGCACAGTTCGACATAAATCATGCGCACAAAATGAGCATTGTTGGACAATATATTAGAAATATTATAGGTAGGTAGGTACCTGTTGAATTTGTTGTGCTAATTCTCTAGTGGGAGCTAAAACTAGAACAATGGGTCCGTCATCTCTCAGCAGTCTCGGTTGATTCATGATATGAACCATGGCAGGCAACATATAGGCTAAAGTCTTCCCGGATCCGGTCTGGGCTATTCCCACCAGGTCTCTCCCTGAAAGGGAGATAGGCCAGCCCTGTGCCTGGATTGGTGTCGGTCCGGCAAACCCTTGCTTTACAATTTCTCGCATTGCATAATCCGGAAAACCGCCTTCATTGAAGAAAATCATCGGTTTTGGCACATTGCTTCCTTTAACGGTAATTTCGTGTTGACTGCGATACGCATCCACCTCTTGAACAGACCTATTCTGAACGTTTACGTGGGGAACGTAAAAGTCTTTACTGAACGGCTGTAATGTTACGTTGTCCCATCGCATTTTCCTTAAATTGCCGCCCGGTTGTTTTCCTTTCAGCCCGGGTTTGCCTCCCCAAGAACTGCCGGATCCGCCATCCCTGGAGAATCCTCGGCCGCTATCACCGCCTCCTCGACTCCCACCGCGACTTCCACCTCCTCTACTTCCCCTGCTAAAGCTGCTGCTGCTGCTTCCCAGTCCCCCGCCTCGGTCTCCGCCTCTTCGTTCGCGCTGATACCTAAAACAAACCAAAAGCGCAATTACGAGAAGCCCTCTTTCACTCAATTACTGCGCAAAATCACAATGAATAATACTAACATAATGCAATTACAACAACAATATCGTTTATAAACTGATAGACGATAAAAGCGATAACAAACAACCGATCGAAAACAGGACGATAGTTTGCATAAATCAAAATGGCTGTCGATACGACTGTCAACCAAATCTGAGTTGTTGGGTAGATATTTATACAGCCAGTTAAGTAGGAGTAGAAGCTTACTATTTTAAAATTGTCTATGGAGGAAACACGACTAGGCAACACTACTTCAAACAAGAGAAATGTCAAAAGTAAAAAAAAAACAAATCCGACTGAAACTCAAGGGATCTGAAATCCGCTGAAGCCTCCCAACTCCCAATATCTGAACGTTTTCTGAATAATACGAATCGAGATATACCACATTCCATTAAGATGGGTGTGAATGAGGAATCTGAAGAAGTGTGGACAGATTATCTGATATTTCTATTTAATGTTTCGACGCAGAGTTTTCTGTTATACTACTTCGTGTTTTTGTTGATGCCCTGTTTTATAACTTTACTCTACTGCATATACTTCGCATTGCAAGTCTATGTGCTTAAAGTGATAAGCATTTTCTAAGGAAAAGCTACAAGAGCACAAAACGGCACCGCAGGAAGAAGGCACACTGACTGGAACCTAGATCTTGGATTGTTAATATCCTCACCTATTCTAAGCTAGCAATTGTACATAATTTATTATGTTATAGTTTAATTATCTACTTACGCTAAGTCTATGATTTTTCTGTGATATTTTTTATTATTTTGGTATTAGGAAAAAAATGTATAGAAAATTTTATTTTTAAAATAAATATTTTATTGAACTACACATCCTCTATTTTCTTACACCCGTCTTAAAATGTCTGGTTCGCAAGATCTGAGAGCTATGTGATACTGCACAAGAGTACCAATTTGACTGGAACCGGTGGGTCTGTGGCACCCCCATTGTGGAATGTTGTGAGAATGTGGATGTGAACACGTACTTGAAACCAGGAATAATTATTCAGGAACCCAAATTACTACACAATGTTTGGAATTTTCTTTCACAAATCGCTTTGGTGTTGATTTTCAAAAACACATCTATTTGTTTCTTACCTACAGAATACATATAAACAATACAGACGATGTAATATATATATGCAATACACATCAATACTTGTACCATATTTAACACATCCACGTGAACACCTCGGCACAGGTTCTCCTAGTAAGGTGTTCACAACATATAACTTTCCATTTGCAGTATCACCCAGAGAAGCGTCCATTGCTCTTTGGCCAAAGGTAGGCTGTATGTAGTTTTTCATGTTCGGGTATGAATGATTGTGCATTGAATATTTGAAAATGACCATTTAATTATCATATTCTGCTAATTTTTGAGGCCAATTGAATAAATGCATACACAAGTTTCTTACTAAATTCATAGAAAAATGCATTTTGACAAAACAATCTTTTAATTTCTTTTCATGGTTCGTTTTTCTTTGGGTAGGCACAGCTTTCAAGCCTTTATGGAGTGCATGCCACTGGTATCACCTTATAAAACACCATACAAAGCACCTTTGTCATACTTTTAAAAACATATTATGTAAAATGTTAATGTATAGATTGATCAGTCGGTGGCTGAGTCAGAATCGTGTCTGGGTCCCACCCAGCCGTCGTGAGTTCAACTCCTCGGCTGCCTAAGTCCTCCATCACGACACAAACAACATCTTCTGCTTACTGTGATGGTAGTATAAGTATGGTCTATCTAATGAAATATTGTCAGGTTATTCGTAACCCGGAAATGTTTGTCTTTCTTAAAAAAAAAAGATAAATATTACTGCCTCCACTTCGAGTTGATAGTACAAACGATTGGTTGCCTAGGATGACATATTGAACAAACACTCCGATTGCAATAAAGGAGAAAAGTATGTAATATTGACAAAACTTATACTCAACCAGTACAATAGTTTTTTAGTTTCACTTAAAAAAGAAGCAAATTACAGGTAATTAAATTAAAATTTTGATGTGATTATATTGAACGATCTATTCGCTATTATTTGTCACTTATTTTAAATAATCTTTAGAACTGTACACCCAAAAAGGAGTTTGCTGTGAAAAAGGTATTCAGATAAAACTCATTCTAGATCGGTAACCTTATTCCTAAACTATATATTGTTATTTATTGAAACAGACATTCTGTATAGCACTGTAAGCACAGGCCATAGGTGTGTGCATATATGTTTTACCTTATTCCTTTGACAGTAGGTCACCCTCTTTAATAAAGTTCACCAGGGTAGTCATGGGATGTTTGGCGATGCCTCCCGATGGTATTTAACGCCCCAAGATGCTGAGCCTTCTTGTCATTCCATCAAGATGGGACATTGACACAGTAGATGAATGGGTGTTCCTTAATCCTCATTCACTCCCAACAGCTGCGTGCATCCTGAGGTGACAGTGCCATGTTAATAGTACGATTAGCTCTCTCAGTTAGCTTCTATTCATATTATGTAACTGCCTGGCTCATTTGTGGTTTGGACCAAGTATGAGTATTTATGGGTACTATCAGTGGCGGCTCAAGCACTTCTTCGGTGGTGGGGACTGACATTTCTTACTTGTACTGAAATCTCACTAACAATAATAATAGTTAATTTCTATAGCGTAGTTTTGTTAAGGTTCGCCTCAAGTAAGTTTTACACTAACTAACCTAACCTAATATAGTTAGAAAATAACAGATACTATATGTATGCAAATTAAAACTATGGCCTAAAATATTCATGAGCAGCAGACTCACTCACATGAACAATTTAGTACATTATGTAACATTTTAGAATAAATGAGGGGTATCACTACCCGGGGAATACATAAAAATTTCTCAAACAAAAATGTCCATGGACAAGAGTCTTACATCTAACACAAAATAAATTAAAATGTCTGTAGGTATGTACCAATTTATATAGTATTATAAACATAACACAAAATCTTTCAAGATTATCTTTGAACTTAATTCAAATGCGCGCGATTCCCGCCCGAAACTAACGCTACTTTCTTGAACTAAAACAAACTGTGCAATAATTCGTCACAACGGGATTTAAAGGTTTGTCCCTAAGCTTTATGAAATCCACATACAAGTGCGGATGTGCAGTTCCGCAGAAAGCCTAAGATCAAGAAAGCAATGCGCCGAATGTACACAAATGGTTATAGGGATTCATCGGAATTGGTGTGAACTTAATAAACTTCTTTTAAACATTAGTAAATGTCATACGGTCAATTTTATTAGAATGAATCATCTTCTCAATTTTCAATATAAAATCAATAACATCTCTCTCTCTCTCGTCTGTCAATGAAATTAACGATCTTGGCATTGTTTTCGACTCAAAATTTAATTTTCTAACTCACATCGATTCTATTACAAACAAAGGTTTAAAAATGCTCGGCTTCATTCTTCGAAATGCCAGAGTATTTAGGAATATTTCAACACTAAAATTTTTATACTCTTCCTTAGCTCGTAGTCAAGTCGAATATAATTCTTCTATATGGTCCCCTCACCATAAAATTCATTCCGATTCCATTGAAAGAATTCAATAAAAATTTCTAAGATATGTTAACTATAAACTCGGTTTACTTATTGAAACTACAAATTACAATCACTTAATGAAAGAACTAAAATTATTAAAACTATCAGATAGAAGAATTGTTTCTGATTTAACATTTATTTTCAAAATTGTTAATGGTTTTATAGACAGCCCTGATATTGTCAGTTTAATTACATTTAATATTCCAACTAGAACTACCCGACCTAAAATTTTATTTAATTGTAACAATAATCTCAGAACTGAGTCATTCAAATATTCACCGGTACCTCGACTTCACACAATAGGTAATACATATTCAGATATAGTTGACATTTTCAACTGCTCTGAATACAAATACAAACAAACGATTATTGCATACATCCTCTATAATTATTAATATTTGTGTCTAGAGAGTATAAGTAACAGTGAATGTGAGGTATGTTTTGATTTTTCGCCTTTGAACTTATTACTTAGAATGGTACATACACTATGTTTTCCTGTATTTGTTTGATATATTATCTTTGAACCTATTGTGATGTGCTTTGCACCTGTCTTACTAATAACTAACTTTATATGTAAAAGCCCATATAGGGCGTATATTATTAAATAAATATAACCCAAGTGCGCGGCAGGTTCTGTGCACTGGAAGCTTGTCAACGGATGAATGGACTGATGTCTAACTTCGTGTTCATTTGTGACACAAATGTCACAATGGTAATAAACATTTCTGGAAATGTAACCTAATTATTTTTATGTCTAAAGAATTAATTTATTTTGATAAAGACAGCTTTAACTGATTTATATTTATTTTCTTTTAGCAAATATCGGTAATATCTGACGGAGACTGTCCCCATTGACCCCTAATGATAGACCGTCACTGGGTACTATCATTTCCCATTCCGTAGTGCTGGAATTTGAACCAATTTTCAATATGGAGTATAATTTTTCTCTTTTATTTTAATCTATTCTATCTCTATTTTAATCTTTCTTTTCGTGACCACATACATAACGTCCCTAATAAATAACTAAAACTTCCTGGCTTCATCAATAGAATTGCCTGTAACTTTAAGAATTAAATACCATAAAAAATCTTTACTGCTCTCTAGTTCGCCTTCATCTAGAATATGTCAATGTCATTTGGTCACCTTTCTACACTGTTCATATTCATCATATTGAATCTGTACAACACCACTTCTTACATGGAATTACATTACTTCTATGATGAAATTGAACAAGCCATAAACATTTCATAATTAGAAATGCGTAGGAAAGACTTTGATTTCATTTGCATTATCAAAATAATTAATTGTATTATCGACTTACCTTCTTTGTGCAATACATCCAGTTCAACATTCCTTTCCATAGAGGAGGAAACAATGATTTGATTAAAAAATATCATTTAGTATGTCTAAAATCATGGACTCTACCAAAATCTTGTTCAGCTTTGACTTGAATGTTCTCTCAAATATATATTTTTATCATTTCTTAATTCTTGTATTATGTATGTGCTATTATTTCTCGGTAACTCTTGTTTATCTCATTTCGTGTAATGTGTTTTGTGTAATTGGAAAATGGCCCATCAATAATTACTATGGCTACCATTTCTAGACCAGTTCGGGTTTAGAAAGTGGTGCTTCTGTCTTCTGAGGTGTCAGTGGTCTGTTAATAGTCCTAAACTACACTTTTCTGTAATATTTCTCAGCAATGAACACATCCCTGGAGATTTATGAGCGGAGTGTGGCGAGAAGAAGCATGCTGGACTGGCACTTGGGGCTGAGCAAGTTGAAAGATGCGTCGAGGTCACAGAGGTACGATGCCTTCAACATGAGGAGCATGGCCACCCAGCTCCGGAACGAGACGGCCATTCAGACCAAATGGGATACGTACAAAAATAATGACCGCCTACGAGACAGGTTTGTCCTATAAATATTTTTCTTTTCAAAGACAATCATTCTTAGGTTACAAATAACCTAACAATATTTGAATTCCTCCTACTACCATCATTATAAGCGAAAAATATTGCTTGTGCAATGATAGAGCATTTAGCTAGCAGAGGTTTGGACTACTTAATCACTTTACAGCTAAATTAAACTATTAATAAATAAAACAAATACTTTATTTTGAATCACGAATTTATTTTAAATCTATCACCAACCGGTTTCACTTATCCCAAGCCTTGTTAGGGTAAAATTTTAAACTAAATAAAAATACATTCAGTGGGCATATATATATATATATGACATAATACAAAACAGAGTAAGAGGGAGACACAATATACAATGAAACAATGGAAGGGTGAGACAGGGATATGCTTACTTATAATAGAACGGGACAATATATAAAAAAAGAAAGAGACCGAAGATCAAAGGAGGGAGGGATTAAGAGGAAGTGGGAAATTTTGAGTTAATGGGGAATATATCTAATATAGGATAAGTTACGTTGATTATTAAGAATATAACATTAATTTGAACGGCTTTCTTTATTTCTAAAGATTCTAAATGATCTAATCTAATGCCAAATCATTTTTTTTATGTAGAATATTAGCGCCGGTGCTATGATTATAGCTATCAGCGGTCCATTTGACAGATTCACCTATCTTAACAAACGGATTGCATTCTTTGGAGCACAGACGTCAGGTGGGAATGCTGTCCTTGTTGTTCCGGTATTTTAATGAAAGATGTTCTGAGGAACGAGTATCATTGATCCCTTCGGCACCGGTGCACAGTCGGGAAACAAGCCAAACGCGCGCCCAATTTTTGTACACAGTTGACATTTGTCAGGCGGTGGGGGTCGCAAATATCCGAAGTGGTTTTCGAGAGAAGTCATTTTGAATATGGAGATCAAGCATGCCCTTCATAAACGTTGGAAGGCAGGAGGACTTCAGAGTGAATACAATCTGTTTAGTTTTTACCGGGCATTGGTTAGGCGCGAAGTTCGAGTGCCCTATCGAGCCTACGTGTCTGAAATCGAAGGTAACATCATGCACGATCCCAAGATGTTCTGGCATTACATAAAAACCCTTCGGAAGGATGGTGGTCTTGAAGATACCATGATGAAAGATGATCAGGAATTTCATGGCTCGGGTGTGGCTAACGCGTTTGCTGATCATTTTCAATCGGTCTACAGTAGAGACCCTCCACTTCTAGGTATTAATAATGCGGCCGCATTTAATACCAGAGGAGCCTCTAACGTCGACTTATGTATTTTTACGGAATCTGATGTTATGAATGCCATAAGACACATAAAGAACTCGCACTCTATCGGCCCCGACTTCGTTCCCGTATTCTTTATTAAAGGGTGCGCTGAATTCCTTAAAGCACCTTTATCTTTTATATTTAATCTAGCTATTAGTACCTCCACTTTTCCAGAATTATGGAAAATTTCAAAAATATGTCCTATTAAAAATGGTTCCAAAAAGTCAATCGAAAATTATAGACCTATTGCCATACTTTCAGCTCCTGCTAAACTATTTGAAAAACTAATCCATAAATTCATTGTACCTCAAATAGACGCATATATTATCCCCGAACAGCATGGTTTCAGAAAAGGAAGATCTACAGAAACCAATCTGATGGTTTTCACTGACTATGTTGCTAGGTCCCTAGATAGTGGATACCAAGTAGACTGTTCGTATAATGATTTCTCCAAAGCCTTTGATACCGTGAATCACGATATCTTACTAACAAAACTTGCCCAAATGGGTTTCTCCCTTCGTATGCTTAAGTTTTTTAGAAGTTACCTCAAAAACCGGAAGCAATTTGTCACACACGGAATTTTTCAATCTGCTGATTTTCTTGTTTTTTCTCGAGTCCCCCAAGGGTCAATCCTAGGGCCTCTTCTCTTCTCTATTTTCATTAATGACATTGCTAAAGTCATCCGTTTTTCTCGCTTTCTCCTTTTCGCTGACAATGTCAAATTATTTCTACTGATTAGAAATATTTTAGATTGCCTACGTCTTCAAGCTGACATTGATAACATCTCTGAATGGAGCCTACCAAATCAGCTTCATTTCAATATCTCAAAATGCGTAGTCCTGTCTTTCACCAGAGCA
The DNA here is from genome assembly GCA_022606495.2 of Halesus radiatus. NCBI lineage: Eukaryota > Metazoa > Arthropoda > Insecta > Trichoptera > Limnephilidae > Halesus > Halesus radiatus. The sequence goes on along the minus strand of JAHDVE020006913.1, from coordinate 35,595 downwards.
TTTAGTCTCACCTACCACAGATATACTATGCTCAGTCATAATCTCAAACGTGTTTCTACTATAAAGGATCTTGGAATCGTGTATGAAAGTAAACTTACGTTTCGTGTTCATATCAAAGGGGTATGTCAACCTGCATTAAAAATGTTAGGATTTGTCATTCGGACCGTGAGGGTTTTTCGGGATACCCGTACTCTTAGAATATTATACTTCTCTTTAGTCCGTAGTAGGCTGGAGAGTGGGTCGGCTATTTGGAATCCTCACGAGACGGGGTGCTCCCTCATGTTAGAGAGGGTTCAGAAAAAAATTTTGAGATTTCTTTACATGAGGGAGTACGGACTCTATCCGTGGCTTTATCCAACTAACTTTCTTCTGGGCATGCTTGGATTTCACTCCCTGCAGCTCAGAAGAGAGGTGTATGCTGCTACCCACTTTTTTAGACTGCTGCGAGGCTCTATAGAGAATTCAGCTATTTTGGAACGCATAAGTTTTTATGTTCCTGATGACTATCTAAAACAGCGTTGTCATAGATTATTCTATCTTCTTACCTGTAGGACCAACCTGCCAATGGTTCTCCCGGTGGGGAGGATTATATTGCTCCTGAACAAAATCTCACAGGATATCGACATACCTGTAATTTCTCTTACGCATCAAATATAACATATTTGTAATTGTATTAGAAATTAAATTTAAAAAATATTATTATTATTATTATTATTGTCACATGAGAATGGGTCGCTTCTACGACTCATTCTTGTTTTCAACAGCTTGGCTGTGGAATGATCTGCCGACCTCTGTGTTACCTCCCTTCTACAACATGGGTATCTTCAAGACCCAGGTTCACTCCTTCCTATCCTATAAAAAACCCTCCACACAGCATCCCCAAAGATTAAATAGGCCTCGAGGGAAATTATTTCCCTCGGGGCCTCCTGTTGTATGTCCTGTTGTATAAAAATATTAACTTTTTCAATATTAGATGGTTGGCAGTTCAGAAAAACCATGGCTATTTAAACATCTAAGTTTATTTGATTCTAATATTGACATTACTTGCTGTCTTACTGATATAAAATTAATTTAATTTATAGATGCTTGAGTTAGTTGAGTTTTATTTAATAATATGTCAAACCACAAAGTAACACATTGCTTTCCATGAAAACTAAACTGTTTTGACATTTTTTAACATGCTTTGTGTAGAGGAACCTCATGGAAGTCATTGAATATTACATTCTAGACGTTTACTAATACACCCCTCATTTCACATATCTAGTTTTTACACCATAAAATAACAAAAATGTTAATACATGCGATCTGCAGCTTAAGGCTGAAAGCCAACTATTTCAAATGACTATATTCTTATATGAACATATAAATACTTATATGTATTTAAAATTGAATACTCTCATCAGTTGGCACTGAGTGGAGACGTTTCCTAAAGGCTGCCAAGACTGCTCAAGAGTTGTGTGCAACGATGATGATGGTGTATTGATTTTTAGACTATTAGTAATTAAAAGAGATTACTTGTGACAATTATGAAATTGAAACATCAACAGAATTTTCGACGTGGATATGTGGCGAGATGAATTGCGAGCCACTCTGGACCGAGTGGAGCAGGAGATGTTCTCTCTTGGAGTGGAGAAGATCAACACAGAGAGATGCATGGATGCCCTGCACACTCCATTCGCCGTCATCACGGAGTGCCTGTCCAATAGGGACACTCGACGCATTACGGAAACCACGCAGGATTATCTGGGCGAGGAATTAAAACGGGTAACATATATATTTTTTCAAATTAAAGTTTTCAAGATAAAATCTAACTGGTTGTAATTTTATGCTGCAATAGTAATGTTTCATATGGTTAGGTTGTGTGCGTTATAATAAATGGTCAATTTTTCTGACCATCGTTTAATGACTAAAATCACCTCAAGGGCACTTTACATCTTGTTAAAGTTTGTAGTTTAAACAGATATGTTTTAAGACGTTTCGAAATTGCTTTCTGACCTCAAACCAAATGGAAAGTCATTCCAAGAATGTGGGCCCTTTAAATTGAAAGCTCTATCCCCAAATTTAACAGTGTACAAACAAGAGGGTTCAACCAGTCTGTTCGACGCATCAGACTTGGCCAACCTGAGCGTGAGTTGTCTTTGAATAAGATTGTCCTTCACACAGAGATCAGTCAAATATGATGGTGCCAGGCCAATTAGGTGCCTTATATACCATAAGACAAATTTTAAACTGAATTCTTTCTGTGACGCAATCACATAGAAGATGAGTGATGTGACAGATTTGGTGGCACCGCATATTAGACGAGCTGCTGTGTTGAACACTCCTTGTAGTCTGTTCAAATGTACATTAGGCAGACCAGCATACAAAATATTGTAGTAGTCCAATATGGAAACAATGAGAGCATTTACCAGTCTTAACAGAATTCCTAAGTTGAGTATTCATTGAAACAATATTTTAGTTTAAATACCAAGAAAACAAACTGATTTTAAGGGAATAGTATCCACTCCGGAGACTGTTATTGGACTATTATGTTGCACAGGTTATACTACTGTACTACTGTAGAGGAATTTATGGTTTCATTTTTTCAGATATCATTACAGAAAAGTAATTCATACTGCTGTAACTGCTATAAATATAATTAGTTATCTGAATTTTAAACCAGTTGTAATACAAAGATTCTTTGTAAAACCACTGAACCCAGATAGATTGATCCAGAAAAAGTTTCCTGCAAAATGAAGTATAAATACTATGCTTATAGGAAGTGGCTGTCACAGCAGTATCGCTTTCCTGTGATGATGTGTGTTTAATATATTCTTTTATGCAACACAAAGTGAAACAAAATATGAAATATGCAGTAACAGTTTTGAATTGACTGTATCTTGCCCCATACTATATTAGAAGTTCTTTTCAATAAAAACACTTTAACTGTTTTTTTTTAATATCATTTTAGGAGTTATTGGTTGCTGAAACCAACAAGCAACATCTTGTGAATGTCTGCTGCGATGCCTGGGAGAAGATTTCTTACCTGGAGGCCATAAAGCGGAGATTGCAAAATGAAATATCCAACAAGGAAAATACATTGCAACTTGAGGAGGAGCAGTTAAACATGGACAAAAACAGTGCTATGATCTCATACAAAATGGAACCTTTCAGAGTTTTACAAAAGTATTAATTTAATCATTCTAATATTCTATTTTAAACATATTTTATATTCCATTTACATTATTGTTTTCAATTTCAAAAATAGCCGGTTCCACAGAAAAATAATAACGACGATTCCAGTAGCAAAGTCACCGAGACAGGAATATCAATATCATTCCAATATTCTGCTTTTTTGCATTATAAATTTGGACTATATTATTATTATCAAACATTTTTTGTCATAAATTTGTCAATAGTAAAAAACATTGATGGATTATTGGTTTTCTTGATATGATTAGTTGTTGGAACACTGAAAACTGAATTGCAACAATGAAAGTTCACATTATTATTACTAGATTGTTGATTTTACACACAAACTTTCAGCATTGTTGACATAATGCAAAAATAAAGCAACGAATTTCAGTTTTCTTTAACAAATATATTATACAAATATGTATTAAGCACATTATGTGTAGGTACATTATGCATTTGTTTTTCAATGGCAAAATTGTTTTTTTCAATAGCTCAATAACTGAGGATGGATGGCTGGATTTCACAAAAGACACCATAAACTTGGCAAACTCAATAATGGCTGAGTCTAAATTCTTGAGGGAAAAAATGTTTCAAGCTCGAGAGAAGTGCACCAATGACTTGAACGCCCAAAAACAGGTTGTGGAACACGGTTTACGTAAGCGAATATTTGAAACACAGAGGGCCAAAAACGAACTGGAGTGGCAAAGAATGAAAGTAAGAAATATTTACCAAATCACACTTTTTTTATATTTTATGTAAAATACCTTTATTTTTATCATCGGCATTATGTATTTAACAACACCGAAACTTGATTTGAATTTTGTTAGGGATAAATAAAATCCTTTCACTGTAGTTGACCCATCTTGCACAAAGCACAAATCTGTTTTATTACTTTTGTTATTAAAATCAGCTGTTATCACAACCAATCCTAATAACTGTAAAACTGTATTGTCATAACCTCTCAAAGTAAAGTACTGCAAGAGTCGGACTGTGGTTGTGGCTCCATAGTATGCTGACGTCAATAGCTGGCTGGCTACCGCGTCAGCCTTATCGAGGCATAGAGAAGTGATAACACGTAGATCGACGCAATGTGTATATATTGTGTGAATAATATCAACTTATACTGTCATACTAAAATTATGAAGAAGTACTACATTAACTAAAAGTATAACGTCCATACTAAAAATGCATCGCCCACCGTAAGGCTGGCTTCGTTGGCGATCTTGGGAAATTCCTCCATCAGGTGAACAGCCGGAATTTCTCAATCCATCACCATATTAGGAGACATCGGGTTCTTGAGTTTGGTGCAGTGTTTCATGTAGGGCGGGTATACTGATACTAGTTTATTGACTTTGTGAGGTACTGATACCTAATAAACTATAAATAACACTATATATTAATACAACAAGGAGCCACTAAATATTCCACCAATCTGGCAAGAAGGAAATGAACTGCTTAAATACCTGCACAGGTTAAATACCTGGGTAATATCTTTACAGAAGATATGAAAGATGTAGAATATATGAAACAACAAAGAAGAGCCGTTAAAATACGAGGCGGAACGCTGTCAAGACTGTTCTACCCATGCAGCGACGATCTCAGAAAACTGCTATTCAAGACATACTGCACTGTCCTATACACAGCTGTGGAGACAATACCCAACAGCGCAATGAGACAAGCTGAGGGTATGCTACAACAATGGATACAGGCAACTTCTACAACTTCCAAGGTTCTGCAGTGCCTCCACGATGTTCATTGAAGGAAGGGTCACTCATTCCCCGCCTTACTTGCCATGCCACCGACTAGCCAGCTTCTGGGGCAGGACACGGAAGTCAACCAATGTCATTGTCGTGGCTGCATTCAAGTGGCTCAGCTCTCCACTCAATGAGTAATGAATACAGATGATGATGAGGCGACTACCCTGAAGGACTATCATTTATTTTACCCATTATGTTTCTTATTTTTGATCTATTGCTTTTTTTACTGTAATTTTTATTTTTATTTTTTTTGTAAAACACTCTAAATAAAGTGGTGTTATACCGCGTAACTTTATTACAAGGTTATTAGCTGCATACAATGGTGAAAAATATATCCTACTACTGATCTAACACTAAAATACCGGCCTCAGTACCTAATAATGCAGAAATTATAATTTAATTGGGTCTAATTCCAGTATTTCCCTGCGCTGAATTTGTTTTCGTCCTACCGGCTGCGAGATTATTATTTAGAATCTCGGTTGGGGTTAGTGATTTCACTATCCTAGGAAATGGCGGAACAATAATAATTTTGTTTTTTTAAAGAAAGACAAACATTCCCAGGTTACGGATAACCTGACAATTTTTGAAAATCTCCTACTACCATCATACGTGTTGTGATGGAGGACTTAGCCAGCTGGGGAATTGAACTCACGATGCCCAGGTGGGACCCAGACGCGATGCCAACTCAGCCACTGACTGGTCAACTACACCACCTATTAATTGTATTTAACATACTGTAGTTAGGGTGATCACGTGTGATACAAAAGAATCAGACAACCTCTACAATCCTTTAAATACCTCCTATTCATATTTTCTCTTTCATACTTATATCCACTCGTATGTTTACAAAAAAAACCGCTCCGAACTATCCCTGAACAAATTTTGAGTTGGCGATTAAAATCGCGATAAAAAGTGATTAACTCAAGCAATATATATATTTAATTGTTTATTTTTTTTAAGTTGTATTGTTTTCAAAGCCACTTTACTGACATTGGGACAGTTCAGGCTTTCGGCGGGACACCAATTTAGTGGTCTAGACCAGTGGTCCCCAACCTTATTTTCACTGCGAACCGGTCAACGTGGTGGGGGGGGGGGGGGTTGATACAATGAATGTTAATATTTTAGATTGTTTTGATTTCATAATTTTAATTGAATCGTGTTTAAACATGCTTTCAAAATAAAATACAGTTGCACTGAAAAATGAATATGAAGAGATTTAATATTTTAACTTACTAGAACGCTAAATCAATGAGAACCCTGAGCTTGTTTCTTTGCAACAAGATGGTTTCATCTGGGGGTAATAGGAAATAATGACACCCGAAGTGTGTTGCTTATGTCCAGTTTTTTCCATTGTTTTGTTTTGGTTACTGTCACTGCAGAAAACCCTGCTTCACACAGATAGGATGTCGGAAATGACCAAGTGCTGTGATGGCAATCTCAGGGTATTCCGCCATGACTTTAATCCAGAATACCGGCAGAGTTGTTGTCTCGAACGTAGTTTTAAGGCTGCCGTCATTTGCAATATCCAGCAGTTGATCTTCTTCTTTGGTAGATTCGCCTGGTTTATTGACAAATTTTTAAGCACGCCCTTGGGTGGCCGGTACCATTTGATTCACGGACTGGTACCGGGCCGCGGCCCGGGGGTTGGGGACCACTGGTCTAGACAATCTCACAGTCATCACACTAATTTATTAAACATCTTCTTTCTTACCAGATGAAAGACAGCATGTACAAGACAGCCTCGGAAGTGGCGGCGTTGCAGAATGCCCTGGAGGCGAAGGTGAACGTGGAGAAGCTGGTGGAGACTCGGGCCGAGAACCGGACCTACCGCCCCCGCCTGGAGCTGGTAAGGGACCGAGTGGTGGACGGACTCGAAGAGGAGTCCAGACACGTCCGTCAAACCATGGCCCATCTTCATAATAAAATTAACCAGATGAAGTGAGTACCAATCTATATTTTTTAAATATACTATAAGAAATTTGAATAATTTATATCCCATCCGTATGAAGTTATTGACTTGAGCATAAAGATTTTTTTTTTTTTTAAACGTACCCGCCACACCAAACTATTTTACTCGTCAAACAACCAAACAAACACTGCAGCAAATTCACCAATTTCCCGTGCTCTCCAAACATTCAATAATCTTTGTCTCAACTCAAATCTCGACATGTTTTTTTAATGCCTTCTGTCATTTAAGAAAAACATTACTCGTAACTTAATCATTGCACACTCACAACTCTCCACTACATAGCATAATTCACACAAATAGGCACACATACACATTCACACATATATACTTATACACTTATATACTATACACATTTTTAATATACCGTTTTATCTTTACCATGTATCATTCCCTAGCATATTGTACTAACCCCGCCCAGTAAAATATATATAATCATTCACTAGATATTTCATAGAGACATGTCATTGGTACCGATCCTTGTAATAATTTTCTAAATCCATGTAAATTGTCCACTACTGTTTGTTTCTAAAATAAATAAAAATTAGGGGCATGTTGTGAGGTTGAAGCATGTGAGGAGAGGAAGGTGATTAATATTGGGATGTATGAGGGCTGTCCGTAAAATAAGGTCTCTAAGGTGCTGCGGTCGCGAGGAACGATTTTACGGGCGATCCAACAACACTTGCGTGTAGCCTGGTTCCCCTTCTCCAAATCTCCACCACGCTGCACTCTCTGCGACTTAGTCTGGGCGTAGCAGGCGGTGCAACAACCGCTCTCATTGCTCTCATTTGGATGGAATACTGTCACACACCCCCCCCTACAGCCCGGAAATAGCCCCAAGTGACTATCATCTCTTCCCTGAATTGAAGAAACACCTGGGTGGAACGAATTTCAGTACCGACGAGGAGCTGAAAGAAGATGTCGTGCGCTACCTGCGCGATGCGGCAGGAAAGTTCTATGGCACAGGCATAAAAAAGATGGTACATCGCATGCAAAACTGCATTGATCGAAATGGTGATTATGTAGAAAAATAGGAAAAAGCCCAAGCTTTCCAAAAATGTATGTGTTAATGCAAATAAACGTGTTTTACCCTGTGAAAAATCATTGGAGACCTTATTTTACAGACAGCCCTCGTAAAGGGTTTTCAAGCAGGGGCGTGCACCTGCAATCTCACAATATACACAAATTAGAGATGCCATAGTCTCATTGGCTCCGGGCAGTTGAAACTTTTGTGCGGTATTCACGTAAAAAATAATTGTTTTATTTCCTAAACAACTATAATTTATTATATGTAAAAAATCAATTTCCACATCGATTAATTTATTGAATTTATTAGAATTTACTGTTGAATGACATTGAAAAACCCACAATGCATTAATTGTTTCACATATTATAATTATATATGTATTACATAATAATTCATTCTAGCTCCAATCCAATCAGACTCAAAAATAAACATAGTTACATGCATTGAGCTAATAAATAATGATCTAAATCACTGATGCACAACCTGCGGCCCGCGAGCTTTTTCGTACGATCGACTTGATTAAATAAAACATCAAAAAGTTTTCAGTAAAAAATATTCAACTGTTTCTGTTCTTCTTGCAAAAGGTTTTAGGGGTAAACTTTTGTCAGTCTTCAAAGTTTTGAATCAGCCGCTTAAGTAATAAGGTTTTTTTTACATAATAAATATAAATATTATGCAGAATACTATAAAACAATTCCTCCAACGCAGAAATTTTTTTACAACTTATTTTTGGTTTGATGCATTTTAAAGGATTTCGTTTTATAAAAATCCAAAAGATTTTTTTGACTAAATTTTGTTTAGACCCTTCGAACAGTTAAAATTAGCACCACTTATTGGTTTGACAGCAAAATTATTGCCTGCGGCACTTTTTTACGTGAACGCTATGATTAATATTTTCAATAGATTTCATTTTATGAGTGTTATGCTTCCAAATTTTGCTTATGAATACAAATAAGTAGGTAAAAGAAGAGATTTTCATATTTCTCATTTAATAGCAATCGTTCGGATTTCCGGAGATTTGGTATGATCAAATATTTAATGTTTTCTGTTCTGTTTTACAAAATACGAAAGATGCGATGACAAAATTTTATCTGTCTATTTTAAGTCATCCAGCTAAAATTATAAGCATTTTATTTTCATGATATTTCAGAATGAAAAAAAAACGAAAATTTCGCCTGAGCACTTTTTTTGTACATTCTAAAGGTATTAAAAAGTTATCGTTTTAGTAGGCTAGCGACACTGCCGATTGCAAGTTAACCATGTCAAGCTATATGTACCTGCGGCCCGCGAACAAATAGAAAATGGATAAATTGGCCCGCGTGCTAGAAAGGTTGTGCATCACTGATCTAAATGAACTTTGTGACTCATTATCAATGATAAGATGAACTCAATAAAAGACCTGTCACGAACTAGTCCATTGTGGTAGAACAGTTAACCCACTTTACTCTGTTATCTCTGTACCAATGTGACCTAGAAATGACAATAAACTTGAACCAGTGATTGAGTCATTATTACTCAATAGATTTGTTTAGTTTGACATTAAAGGAGGTAGTTGGGGCCATGGCATCCCCAGTTGAGGATTATTGTCAGGCGGATGGAAGTCGGCCAAAGGTTGACTTTTTGATAAAATATACAATTTACAGGTTGAATTATAATAGACTAGCTTTTGCCCGTACCAGGCAACTACGGTAAAACCCCTATTTTACGTTTTTCAAGGGACTGAAAAAAAAAAACTTAAATGGAGGGAAAATGTAAATCGGGGGAAATGAAAAAAACAACTTATTTTTTTAAATAATCTTTGTTTATTTTTTTGGTTGAAAAAACCATACATATTTTATTTTTATAAAAAATAATCATGTAGGTAGATTAGTTGAGTATTGAAAAAAAACATTAAATTTTTTTTTATTAAAAAATCATATTTGTTGAATTTTTTTGTATTGAAAAAATATTTCATATATATTAAAAAAATCATGTAGATTAGTTTGTTTAATTTTTTTTTTCTCTAATTCTTTTTCAATTGTATATATACATTTAAAAGTTTCGTTTTGAACGCCACAATGTGACAACTGCGCCGGCGCATTGTCATGTGCGCGTCCAATCACGGCACAGATAGCTAAAATTGAAAGTGGGCGGCTAATCACGGCGTTTCGCGCCGTACGGCCGACGAATCACGGCACGACAGATAAACATGTGTCTTCTGCGCCGACTCATTGTCAAGCGCGCGTAAATCACACATTTTGAATATTTTCGACGTAAATTGCGGGAAAAAAACGTAAAAATCAGGTAATAAATGTACTAAAATACATCGGGACTGAAATAATAACACGTAATTGGCGGGAAAACGTTAAATCCGGGGACGTTAAATCCGGGGACGTAAAATACGGGTTTCACTGTAATTGGTTTGTGTATAAATATATTTGGGGATGAAGCAAGGAGTGTGTGTCTGTAATAATATATATATATTTTTTAATTAATACCCCCATTTGTGAGCCTTAACTCCCAAAAAGGGGCCTAGGAGCTTACTGCTCAATTTTTCTCTGAGCAACTCGGGTTGTATAAGTCGATACGCTTAATTTAATGCCTATATCGGCTGCCCCTCACCCTACCCCAATTTTAGAAATGTATGTTTTGTTATGAGAAAATATTATACACTAAATTGCGGGAAAAGCTACAGGGGGCTGATCCTTCAAGAGCAGTGGTTCTCAATCTTATTATGCCTATAAAACAATTCTCATAGCAAAAACCTGACCATGACCCCCAAAACTCTACACATCTGCATAATAGCTAAATTACAAGTTTAACAATGATGTCTTGAATGGTGACATATAAATAAAACATTTTAAATTTTATTGAAATTATAACTTTTGTTTTAAAATACAAACACTTAATTTTTTGAGGAGATTATTTATGTTCGGTCCGATGTTTGTGAGTAACATTCGTAAGTTTCCACGAGCGCTAATTTGTATTTGAATTCTTTTTTTCATAATGAGGCTTGTAACGTCACTGAATCCACGTTCTACTAAATAGGAAGAAAGAGAAAGCAATCAACGGATACTGTACAGTGGCACAAAATGCAGGATATAAAATTGATATCCGTTTTTTTAACCAGAATTTGTGGTATCCTTGTTCAAAGATTGGTTTCAGCTCCTCATTTGTGGATAATTCAATAGTTTGCTCCTGTATGGATTCATCTAAATTTGTGGGTCTACTTGCAAAGGGTTTAACACCCAATCGGGGATGCCAAAGTGAAGAATATCATCAAACCTTTGGCTGAGGTGAGAATGAAAAGCCGTTAAGTTAATATTAAACCTTTCGTGGACCTCCTGAGGTTGTCCACGTACCCCCAAATAACTTTATATTTGCCACAAACACCCTCAGAGGTCACAAGGAACCCTGGGGGTCTGTAGGAACCACTTTGGGACCACCGTTCTAGAGGATTTGTTTTGGCTTTTTAAATTTTTTTTGGACACATCCGTCATATGGGTCAAAGTTATTTATTGAAGGATTCCATGTGACTTATGATATATGTTATATAATTGAAAATACACTTTGTATATACCACTTTACTTAAAATATATAAATATTTCTACATGTTTCGATAGCAATGCTATCATCTTCAGGAATAAATGAATACTAAAAAATAATTTCAAGTATAGAAAAACGATAAAAAATTTTAAAAAATAATTTAAGAATATACAAAATATGAGCATAAACAAAAGTGAATTAAAGTAGATAGGTAACAGATCAAAAATGTTAATGACAAAATAATTATAAAACATTGAATAATACATTTAAATTAGAAATATAAATAAAAATTATTATTATTAATATTAATATGAAAATAAATTTAAGAGATAGCTATTTTTAAAAAATATTTGATTATTTATTAAATTTAATTCGCTATTAACACTTTTTCTTATTTCTAAAATTTCAAATTTATCTAATTGTAAACCAGTTGTATTTGTATGTAAAACTTTTAAACCTTTATTTATATCAAACGAATGATTGGTTTCTAAAATATGATTTGCAAATTCAGAATAGTTGTTATTATTTAAACATCTTAGGTGTTCCTTAACCCTAATACTGAAATTTCTACAAGTCTTTCCGATGTAAAAATAGTTGCAATCATTACAAATCAATTTATATACTCCAGATTTATTCAAAATATTATCTTTATCTTTGTTATTTAAAATCTATTTTTTTAATTTATTATTGGTATAAAAAGCTGGTTGGATAGTATTTTGCAAGTTTTTAATTATTAAATTTGCGGTATTGTTATTTAAAAATAATATTTTTCTCCATTGTTTATAAACTTCAGTTATTTGTGGATATACATAAGATTTAATAAATTTTTTCTTAAGCTTTTTGTTTAACATATTGTTTATTAATTTAGTACTATAACTATTATTTATTGCAATCTGTTTAATTATATTTAATTCTTTGTTGATAGTGGTATATTAACTAATCTACTAAGCATAGAATGAAAAGCTGATAATTTTTGAGAAAATGGATGATTAGAAGTATTATGTATAACAATGTCTGTATAAGTATCTTTACGATATATATTAAAATCAAATTTATTATTAACAATAGAAATATTTAAGTCTAAGAAGTTTGTGTTTAAATTTTGTCCTATTTCTATGGTGAATTTAATTTTTTTATGGATTTTATTTAGGAAATTTAGGAAAATATTTAGTTGTCTTTCATTACCAGTCCAAATACAAAACAAGTCATCTACATATCTTTTCCAAAAATAAACATATTTTAATAATAAAGCGGAACTATTAAAAATTTTATTCTCTAAATTGTCTAAAAATATATCAGCTACTAAAGGGCTAATACTAGACCCCATTGATAAACCATCCTTTTCTTTAAAAATAATATTTTCAAATTGAAAATAGTTTTGTTTTAAAATAACATTAAATAAATTATATAAATCTTGTGATAAGGTCTTGGGGATATTTGATGAATTGAGTAATTTATTTATAATAATTTTGCTTTCATCAAGTGGAACACTAGGAAATAAATTAACTACATCAAAAGATACTAAAAATGCATTATTAGGGATATCCAAAGATTTTAACTGATCATCCAATTCTAGAGAATTTTTAATAGTATATTTAGGTTTGAAAATATTGCTATCCAAAATTATTGTATTAATTGTAGATGCTAATTTATAACTTTATAATTTATAAATTTGAAATTTTAGAAACAAGAAAAAGTGTTAATAGCGAATTAAATTTAATAAATAATCAAATATTTATTTTTATAAACAATAATTATTAATCTAAAACACTCATCCAAATTGAAAAAAACCTTCCGAGCAAAGATAAATGTCGCCGGCAGGACTCGAACCCGCACCCTTCTAATGTCCGGTTAGATGCTCTACCGTTGAGCTACGTCGGCTTATCGCAAACCCGCCAAGTTAATCAATATATACTAGTGTTCCAATCAATAATTACTGTTTTTATTATATTTTCACCTGTAAACAACTTTGCTCGGAAGGTTTTTTCAATTTGGATGAGTGTTTTAGATTAATAATTATTGTTTATAAAAATAATAATTGTTACCCTTTGCACTATGCACAAAAATCTTGTCTTAAGTTTTAAAGAACTTTAGTTTATCAATTAATCAAATATTTTTTTAAAATAGCTATCTCTTAAATTTATTTTCATATTAATATTAATAATAATAATTTTTATTTATATTTCTAATTTAAATGTATTATTCAATGTTTTATAATTATTTTGTCATTAACATTTTTGATCTGTTACTTACCTACTTTAATTCACTTTTGTTTATGCTCATATTTTGTATATTCTAAAATTATTTTTATAAATTTTTTATCATTTTTCTATACTTGAAATTATTTTTTAGTATTCATTTATTCCTAAAGATGATAGCATTGCTATCGAAACATGTAGAAATATTTATATATATTTTAAGTAAAGTGGTATTGTATTTTCAATTATATAATTAATAATGATGCCACAAAGTTATCAATCATTTGAAGAAATTATATATGATATATGTATTTGATATTTGTAAAAAGCATTTACTTTGTGGCTTGCCATATTTATAATATAAAAACTTAAATTTATTTTAAACCACTTCAATTTATTATAATGATCGACCGGTTTCGGAAGTACCCTTCCTTCGTCAGGACTATATTAACCGCCCCACCCATACGAACGTACGTGATACGGCAGCTATATTGTTGCCTGAACGCAGCAATCCGCATCCCGTATGTTCAGGTACAAAAAAACTATACCTGAAATCCACAAAACATTCGTATGTCAAGTTTGTTCCTGCGTCATCTCATTTAGTATTTAAAGTGAAATACTAAACAAGACATTCCAGACAAAATTTGTAATGTAAAAATTTTGTCTGGTGTATTGTAAACACGTATTGTTATTTCAAAATCTAATGAAAATAAACCCGATGTTTTTTTTACTTACTTTTTGAATAATAACCCAAAGGAGAGGAGGTTAAAACTATCATAAGATACAAAATAATGACAGATGTACATGAATTCTATATTTTTCCAGTGAATCACTCAGTTTCTCCTGAAAAAACCGATAATTACCGTTTCCCCTTGATCGCCTCCCACTTCAACACCTGATTATTCATGTATATCTGTAATTATTTTGTATCTTATATTAGTTTTAATATAGTCCTGACGAAGGAAGGGTATTTCTGAGATCTGTCAATCGTTATATTAAATTGAAGTGGGAATTTCTAAATCTGGGAAACACTGCTCCTACCAAGCTAACAGGATGGCTTTATTTTGAAATATTTTATGCAAAGGTTTGGTTTTCTTGGGTTATTAAGTGAATGAACAAAATTAAGACCTGCAAAGCAAAACTGTAACTTATTAGCTCCGTCCATACAGCGCGACTAGCGCATGAGTCATTCCCAACTAATAAATAAATAATTTTACAATCAAAAGAGAAAAATAAAGCGCATGAAATCATTTGTGAGTAAAATTATATATTCGGGCCTATCCGTTAATGTTTAACTATTTGTTAAATAATTTGCTAGTCGGAAGTGACTCACGCGCCGGCTGGCGACTGTCTGAATCAAGGTAATGAGCAAATAAATCTACATATATCAATTATGTAAAGAAAAGTGGCCCGGGCGAGCCGTGTTAATTTGTTTTATATACAAATCTAAAAAAAAATTCCGAGCTTGATGAAATTTTGCTCACTTCGAAACAAAAGAAAAGTCACTGTTTACATGAGATTTCGAAAAACCACCCCGTTTCCCACCCCTCAAAGCAGATTTTTTTTTATGAAATTTCACATATTTGAGGTTCAAAATAAGAAGAAAATTTTGGGTAGGGATAGGGGTAGGGGAAAAACATCACAACCTCAAAACTGTACTCCAAACCATTCATAACCCCGGGTACTTCAGCTAGTACATTATTAATCAAAGGTATCTCCATTACATAATAATTTATTGAAATTTTCAGGGCTACATTCAACTCATCCGAGAAGCTTCTGTTCAACTTGGAGAAGGAATTGGACGACAAAAGCAACACTCTAGAGATAGACAAGCGTTGCGTGGAGATCCGGGCTCCCCTGGCCATCTCCTACCGCACCCCTACGCAGCAGAATATTGATCTTGTCAAAATTACGAGGAATCAACTACCCATATAGAAAGGCTTCATCACATAGTAAGGGCAAGTCCGTGCGCGTAGTAACTCTTTGCAAATAATGAATAATTTATGTTATTCAGTGAAACCCTCATATAAGGTCCCCACGTAAGAAGTTTTCAAGTTTAAAAGTTTTTTTTAATCATTGAAGATAATATAAACTCTCAAAATGAAACCGAAAAGAAAAAGATATGGGTAGCAGCTGGGACTGGCCTATCTGGGACCTTGCGCTCTAATTACGGCTGCCCCAATCCGTCCTGTCATTTTTCTCGGTATCATACTTCGATTTCTTAGAACTGCTAATATTATCTTCAATTAATTCCCATATATTTCGTGTAGAATCTTCATAGAATTTCGTGTAGAAAATCGAGGAGGTCATGATTAAAAGGTAGCAGCCAAAAATATATTTACAAAAGTATGTGTTAAAATAAAGTGTTAGCTTGGCTTTTGCCGATGCCGCGAAAGTAGATTCGTTTCGTGAATTTAATGTTTTTCCTCCATAGATTCACACAAAATCAACATGGACAACAAAAATAAGCTTATAACAACAAGTATAATAATTAATATTTGCTTCAATTTTATTTAAAACATACAAAAAACATGTTTTTGACATTTGAAAATGGTTAAATAAATCTTTGGAATTAAATATGTTCAATTATATCTACGTCTTGTCACTGCCTGTGTGACGCGACGGTATCGTCCAGTACTTCTGCTATATCTATTATATATCTTCATCGTCGCTGTCCATATTAATTTAATACTAAAAATGATAATAAAATTGGTAATACAAAAATAGTGCGCAAACCGAACAAAGTTTGATATTTTGCTGTCATTTTTTCCACTCTGTTGACACTTATAACTAGTTCTTTGTTGAGCATAGCTTAATCCAGTTGTTTCAATCTCCTAACTTGATCGAGAGTTGTGTTGGGAAGAGCGCAGTTGTGCATTTGAGGCAAAATTTTGGCTCAACAGTTGTTGCTCAGTAGTAGTGGTGGGCGAAGCAGCTCGGTTTAGTGAGCCGGATCACTAAATCAGCTCTTTGTAGTGTACCGGTTCGGTGATCCGGCTGGATTGAACGACGGTTCGCGTGTCGCCCGCACCATGCCCTCTCCCTCGGCCTTCACTAAACCAAGCCGCTTCGCCCACCACTACTCAGTAGGATTGGAAACAACGGCCGTTAAATCGAAAAATGACCTAATTTATCCCACATAAGAATTTTGTTACAAAGAAGTTTTACTGTATGTTCACCCTGTTATAAAATAATATATGACAACCTCTGTGGCAGAGCGGCGAGCTCCTAAGCTCTGTTGAACCCAGAGATTGCAGGTTCCATACTTGGCATTGGCAAATAAATTAAAATTTAAATTAATCCACTTATAAGGTTTTCCCACATAAGAAAAAAAAAATTACGGTCCTTTGGAAAACCTTATAAAAGGGTTTCACTGTATATGGGTTTTCACATCTGATTAGATATTATTTATTGAAAATGTTAATTTTTCTTAAGGGTAAAATTTTATAGATATTAAGTGTTGGTAGAATATTGTGTAGTACATATTATGTATTAGATATGATTAAAAAAACATGTAACTCTGCTACTCCACGCCGCAAAAATACGTACATATATATATTTATACGAGGTTTGTTCAAAAGAAAAGGTGAATTTCGAATTTTTTCGCAAAGTATATTTATTCATCAATATCCATTTTCTCCCCTTCAAAGTAATCCCCCTCAGATATAATGCACTTATGCCAGCGCTTCTTCCAATTCTCGAAGTACTCTGGAATGCGCTTTTCGGTATGGCCATCAGCTCATTCTTCGATTCTGACTTTATCTCATCAATTGTGGCAAAACGCTTTCCTTTCATTGGTCTCTTCAGTTTCGGGAATAGGAAAAAGTCGCAGGGAGCCAAATCTAGTGAATACGGTGGTTGAGGCATGATTACGGTGTTGTTTTTGGCCAAATAGTCACGAACAAGCATTGATGTGTGAGCTGGTGCATTATCGTGATGCAAAATCCATGATTTGTTTTTCCACAATTCCGATCGTTTGAGCCGTATTGCTTCACGCAAACGCTGCATAACTTCCTTGTAGTATTCCTTATTAACCGTACGACCTGTTGGCAAGAACTCATGATGCACCACGCCATTGTAATCGAAGAAAATAGTGAGCAAAACCTTCATATTTGATCGACGTGGTTGCACCTCCAAGACGCTCATCGTCATTAACATCTTCTCGGCCTTCTGTAAAGCGCTTATAAACACTTTTTTGAGACAAAGTAGACTCGCTGAATGCCACAGTCAACATTTTAAGTGCGTTGGAGCACTTTATTCCATTTTTAACGAAAATTTAATACTTATTCTTTGATCCATTTTTTTCAAAAGTAAAAAATCGAGGAACACACAAAAACGTGACTAACCTTTCCAGTTGTCAAAAACAAACCACTAATCCAAAATGGCTGATAATGCTAACATATGATAAACATTTGTGTACCAACATAGCAATAAAAAAATTTGATAATCGAATGTACACAGCCCGCGAAAATTCAAAATTCACCTTTTCTTTTGAACAAACCTCGTATGTAATCAAGGTCCTTCACTCCAGACTGGTCTGAAGATGACCGTAACATGGTGAAACCAGTCCGGTAAAAAAGTTATAGTTTTTCAATCATAATATTATTACAATGGAGTTTTAAAAATTGAATTTGTTGCAGAATATGTAAGTAGGAGTGTTAGGGTTTTGCAAAAATCACATATTGAAACACCAAAATAAGTAGAAATATATTTTATTTCCACAGTACACTTAATGACTCGGAAAGTGCGTAATGACGTCGCTACAATTAAATATTTTGTAAAACTAAAAATAATACTTAGAAATAAAAACAAATACAAAAATACTTCTGCAGGATTAAAGCAATCATCACCTCTCTATAGTGCTTATAAAATACACATAAATAATACCATAATTGTGACCAACAAAACACAGAACACAATTATTCACAAACCTCACTTACAAAATACAAGCGCTGATATTAAATATTTGATCTAATCTCGATGTAATTACCTATAAAACAATCTACATTCTTTGAAGGGCCTATCGTCAAATGTTGGTAAGCTACCCAATTACTGTTATGATCATATTATTAATCTTTTCAGAGTATGTGTGAATATTTGTAATCATTATTGTAATCGTACTACTATTGATAGAATAATCATAATAATGGTTGTAATAGTACGATCATTGAATAATCGCAATAGTTGTAATACAGTGAAACTAGCTAAAGAAGTTCCCACTTAAGAAGTTTTCATGCTTAAAAAATTTCCCAAATAAGAAGTTTTTATTTTCCGGTCCCTTGGAAAACTTATTAAGAGAGTTTCACTATAGTACGATTATTGAATAATCGCAATAATAGTTGTAATAGTACAATTATTAAATAATCATATTAATAGTACGATTATTGAATAATCGTACTCATAATAATAATGACTATTGAATTCTCGTAATCATAATCGTAACTTAAATATTATTGATTGAATATGTAATCATAATTTGAATCATTCGATTATGAATTGAATAATTAACATTGTCGATTAAATATATAAATATAATTTTAATCGAATGATAATTGATTGATTAACTGTATTCATAATGAAGTACGATAATTGTTATTCAGTCAATAATCGTAATTACCAAAGTAAGAACACTCAAATCATTAGATTTAACATGACTATTTTTATACAATGTTAAAATAACGATTTAACAGCCCCAAGCTGAAGTATGAGGATATAAAAAAGCGGCCTTTTGTATGAATAAGTCGACGCAAAAAATAAATTCAACCGGGAGATGTTGCAAGTACCCTACACAGTCAAAAATGCAAAAGGTGACTGCCTGCCCTATGGAGCTTAACCAAAAAATATTAAAAACATGTATTGCAGCTTACACCGTTGTGACAATACGCCCTTCATTTATATAGAATAAATATTTCCTAAGGATTTAAAACTTTGTGAGAGAAAGGTAGCTAGTGCTAGGAAGATTTTCTGATATTTTAGAGCCGTGTCTGGCTTTATTATTCAAAGGCACAAAAAATTTCGAGGCAAAACGTTTCCGTTTACTAAATATAAGCTTGAGCACTCCAGAGTTGTAAAATTACCCAATGTGATTTGTAAATAAGCTGTGAAGGAGTGTTGTGAAACCATCGATATAGAAAACAATGGATAAGATTAATTTGAGAGGTTATTAATTGACGTTCTAAACAAGAAAAAAAATGGTCTCACTGAGAATTATTTCATAATACGGATGGCCATTTTTTTCTTATAGAATTAATCAATTAAGACCCCACTTAGTTTACACCCAGATTTCAAATCATGGCCGCTTTCGTCAATCTAACTGTCCGATTGCCATGTTAAAATGTAGCTCCAACGCGCTTTCATTAAAGATTAAAGTTAAGACAATCTTTTTTTACAATGCAGTTTGTTGCAGATCAAAATTGTAACTTTGTTAACAAATTGCATTAGTTAAAGCAATATAGTACGTAAAATAAAACACACAATTCACAGAACAATAGTACACATAATTTGGACACTCGGTCAAATAATTATGGTGAAATCCAATTGAGTAAGTCTTCCGCAAAGCGTAAATTTATTACTTAACTTAGTGCTCTATCAGTTTTGATTTGTGAAAGCGGCCGTAGATCACCTAATTTGACTCGGGTCATTTCGTTGTGGACACTGCAACATGTTCTACGTCACCAAAATCTCTAATTTTGATATTCAAAGTTATGCAGCCAAAAAAAATTTAATTAAACATACTTATTAAATGATACTCGAAATACCAAATACAGTGTATTTACAATGTACTTGTACTACTTAATATTGTGAAAGTACTCACAAATAAAAATTAAATACAATTTAAAGATTATCTAAAAATATTTTTTGTGAAATACACTGGATTCAGAGTAGTAGATACTTTCACAATCGAAATGATTTTAGCTGTGTTTGGCCCATCTCCTTCCCCTTCCCACTAACTTCAGCCTCACAACATACCCCAATTAGGGATGCCAGAGTCTCATTGGCTCCTGATGGTTGGGAGCAGTTGGGACTCTTGTGTGGTACTTTTGGTTCCATGATAATTCAATACGCGTATGAATCGGCACACTTTTTAAAAGTGATATAAAGTCATTAAAGTGAAAATATTATTTAGTCACCCGTACTCAAGTAAAAAAAAAAAACTGAACATATTATAATCCCAATAAGTGTGATCTATTATACAGATTTGAAAGAAAAGACATTTCTGCTCCTAGGCCCCAGACAGGACAATAAAATTGATAATCTGCTTATCATCAAATGCTCTTGTTATCATAAGATGTTTGATAAATTTCACTAGAGGGAAAAAAATAGGCGCACTAACACGCCCTCAACAAATTTCTACCGGTCAATCTCTTCAGTGGCACCGGGTTTCACAATGTAATTGTAGTATCCACAGTGAAATTTTGCTTAACAAAGGCAAATCTAAAGTTTTCCATATCGACGTGAGTGTGTATAAACATCTATTCACATCTACCAGCACTGCGCAGCGCAGAACAGTGCAGACTGACAACATTAGTTGCCTACATTATCTATGAACATATTCATATTACGGTGCATACGTAAGCGTAACGTATCCGCACATGCACGGGCCAGCACCGGCCGAGATTTTCAGCTATAATATTTTGACGTGCTTGTGACCGCTGATCTCTGGTGCGCCTGCGCAGTTAGTATGAACACATACCGTTAGCACCACCATCATCGTCAGTTGGCATCATTAGACGGAGACATTGCTAAAACCGAGAAGATGGGTAACGATAAATTGTTTGAATTGGTCAGGGAATTCAAGTTATAAAGTAATAATAAATATGGGAATACGATTATGAAATTCTCAAACATGTTGTGGCGGACGCAAATGCTTAGTTGACAGCAGTACTCGTGTCTGTGCTGCACAATGTAATGTGAATACTCGCGTCTGTGCTGTGCCTGTACTATACTGTTCTGCTCTGCGCGGTGCTGGTAAATGCGAATAGATCTTAAAGCACGGGAATTTACATAACTTCCTATGTATTAAAGATCTAGGGAATTGTAAGCATTGCTAAGTAGCGTCGTCATTTTGTCTATATCCGCCGAGGTCAGCTGGTTGTTGGAGGCGATCCGAATGGATGGCTCGGGGCAATTAACCTCCACCTCTCGGAGGTACGAGGCCACGCTGAGGGCGAGCCCCCGCTCCAGGCAGTAGGCCGCCACTTGCTTCAGGGCGGACTGCTTCTCCTCAGTGGAGAGGTGGTCGTCCGCCAAGTATAGATGTTTGATGGGCGAGAGAGCGTGACCGCCGACCCGGTAGTTTTTGAGACCGGCTAGCGCACTGAAAAATAGCATTTCATCATTTTTATAACAAAATTAATTATGTTATAATGACAAGATTTTGAAAAGCATTGCACTTTAATATTGCAACAATAATAATCATCATCAAAAAGCCTTTTTCTGATACATGTCGTCATTGGGCAAGCAATACCACGAGTATGACATGAAACAAATTGCTGTGGTGTTGTCCTTGGAAGTGGAGTTGCATATTGTCCATAAAAACAAACATTTTAATAAATATTCAGCATTCTGTGGAATTGATATTTAACGTACTAGAAGAAATCTATTACAAATGGAATGGCATAAAAAATATCACTTTTGGAAAAATTGTCACATTTGCGGATGACAATATTATGATTTAATGATTGTACAGTGAAACTGGGAAAACCTGAGAAAAAATGTAATATTATTATATGCAATGAAACTTGCTTAATAAAACCCTCTAATTCTATTATCAAAATATGATGAAAAGTGAGATCTGGTGTTCTCTCTTTCTAAAACACATGTCTGACCTTAAGAGGAAGGGAGATAGAACGGGTATTATGAGGACCGTTATTTGGTTCCCAATACGAAACAACTAGAATCGGCAGGTTAAGAAGTTCCCACTTAAGAAGATTGGTTTTTTCGGTCCGTTGAAGAATGAATATTAAAAATGGCCCAGTTTATCCCAAATATAAGGTTTTGCAGATAAGAAGTTATTTTTTCCGGTCCCTTGGAAAACTTAATAAAAGAGTTTCACTGCAATACTAATTTAGGTAGGTACTTTATATTATTCTGATTCTTGCAATATTATTTATAGTATTAAAAATATGAAATATTTTATTTGAATTTGTTGTTCTTTCTCTCTTCAAACAACTGTCCAGAAAGTGGAATAAATTGGATTTAAATGTTATTTGACAAGTGTTTAATTTATGTGATTATATGGGGAACCATTGGAAGGACACAATTAGCAACATTTTGTGGTTTAATGAGCCGAATTCGCTACATTTTGGTCCTTCGAACTGGATTTGCAACACTTATTTTATAGTGAAGTTTTCTTTTAAGGTTTTTTAAGCGACTAGAAAAAAAAACCTCGTTTATGGAAAAGCCTTATATTATATGGTTTCAATTTTTTTAATTTCTGTTTTGGGGTGGCTAAAAATACAAAACTTCTTGGATATTTAAGGGGGTTTTACTGTTTAAAAAGATGAGGAATTACCTATCCTTTGTTAATTATAAAGCAACTACATCAGATGAAAGGGAAATAAACATCAGAGACAGAGATAGGTAAAACTACATTCCCACTTCATCTATTCTATGATTTATTTCATAGATAAGTAAGAACAAACATATCTATGCAATAGAATAGAAGCCCAATGTTAAATCGACTCCAACTTTCATTCTATTCCATTTAAAATAGACCATAGAATAGAACCGTGTGAACGGCAGTTGCTACGCGCACACCGCTTTCTGCGTACAGTACAGTAATGTCTATAGTTATGTCCAAAAAACAATATTTTCTTTCGAAGATTTACTGCGTCACCTTGAGCTTCGCAAATACAAATGAATCGAAATAGAGCATATGTGAACGTGCTACAATTCCTGTTTATCATAGAAAGGTTTGTTGTATGTGATGGACCATAGAATATATGAGGTGGGAACCCAGCGTAAATGAGAGGGAAGAAGTGGTTTGACTTACCTCTGCAGTTTGGAGGAGCTGTCTCTAAGTTTGGCCATCAAGGAGGGATCAGATTCGATGAAGTCCAGAGCTGTGATGGCCGCCTGGGTCAGCAGGGGAGGCAGGGACCCACTGAAGCAATAACCTGACCACAACCACAACATACAGCAACAATCATTTAAAAAAACAACAACAATAATTATAACTGTAGTAATGCCCAAAATAATGCTAAAGTAACAGCTTAAATCATAATTTAAATATTTCTTTGACCATAATGGTTCAATAAAACTCTAAGGTACGAGGGTGGATTGATAAGTTTCAGAAACGGAAAGAAAAACAACAACTTTTTGGCATGAAAAGAATTTTTTTATTTTACACGGTTTCCTTCAACCTTGAAACATTTAGTTCAACACTTTTCGAATGCCTTTGTACCATTTTGGTAGAAACTGATCAAGCTCCTCAAAATAGCAGTTTTTAACATCAATGACTCCTTTAAAAACTTGATTTGGCAAAAAATGGAAGTCGCATGGAGCCAAATCTGTTGAATGAGGTGGATGAGGCATTTTGAAGCCTAATTCATGGATTTTCACCATTGCAACAGATGCCGTAATATCATCGCTCAAACTTTACTGCGTAATATACGCCATTGATGGTTTTCCCCTTTTCAATTGGATTGATAAGTTTTCGAAACGACAGACAAATGGCGGTTGTATATCGTGGCAGAAAAGCAATACTGCTGTAACCACCACTACCCACAAAAATGCTCTGTATACACCATCAACAGGGTTTTTTTTTTCTGCGTTGATCTTACACAAAAATATAAAAACATAAACGACAACAATAAATTGTACATAAAATAATATTTCTTTATTATCTAATACAAATAGCTTCTTTCAGCTAGCCAAATTCTCAATATATTTATTAACTGTTTACTTTTAATGCACTTTTTTTTTTCAGCAGGTAACATATTTAACCAGCTAGGAATTGATATACCTCGAGATACAAGTTTAATTCGTTCCGTAACCTTGCTCGTATGTCAATTTGCTCGTACTTAAATGCTACTGTACCTGTATGCTTAATTTTAGTGACTGCTTTTCTCTTCACTGGTCTTTGCCTTTTTCGCCGGATTAAAAAAAAAACCTGTACAAGGAGGTTTGTTTCTTCCTCCCTTTCAGAATATTGCGGAAATGAGTTTGGCAAGTGTCATTAAATAGTTCCGATGCACAACCAGTTGCAACTTTTTCGGGGTGTTTCTTTTCCACAAACTGTGAAACTCTCTCACACATTCCCAAGATCTCCTTCATCTCACTTGTAGAGATAACCTCCTCCACCTCTGGCTCGGCTCCTCCTCGAAACCAATTTCTTGCTGCTGCTGCTGCGACTGTAACTCTTGTAACTCCTCGGTCGTCAGTTCCTGAGAGTGCTCCTCGACGAGCTCGTTCACGTCTCTCTCATCCACCACAAGTGGTCTAGGCGCCCCCGTGGCTGCCGGCTGCGTTTTATAGTTGCTCCTGATTTATCTTGCAAATATTGGGAAGTTATTAATTTTCCCAGTGTAAAAATAGCATAAAATAACCGCAATAATTTTTAGGTTACATTTATAAAAATTACATAATTTTAGTGCTGTCATTTCGAGCTTAAATCAAGTTTATAACAAAAACCCAAATATTTTGAGTTGAAATCTGCTTCGTTCTTCCGAATTAACGCATCGGCATCGGTCACATCTGGCGGTCGGTCGTCACCACATGTACTAGTGAAGTGCCAACAGTTAATAGAAACGGAGATTCGAGCCACGGGGGTTGTAAAAAATATTGTATACAACCGGGAAGTGGGCTGCTGGGACCCCAACAAGGACACCGCCAGCTGGGGCGAGAATGAGCCTTTACCTTCGTCATTGAGATAGTGGCCAAGTTCCTCAACAAGCACGACTTTGACCTGATCTGCAGGGTGCATCAGGTGGTAGAGGACGGTATGAGTTTTTTGCCAAGAAGCAACTTGTACTGCGGGGAATTCGATAATGCAGGAGCAATGATGTCAGTGGACGACACGCTGAAGTGCTCCTTCCGGATCCTGAAGCCGGCTGACAAGCGCACGGCGTACGTGCAGAAGTGTCCCGTCACCAACAAAGACAAAGAAGATTGGAAGAAAGGATCAGTACCTCCGACCCCCGTCCTCACCCGCCGCCCAACTTTACATAACTCCCATCATTTGTATTAGCTTCTTGCAATATATCGTAAGGAATAAATACAGTTAGCTTCTTTTTTTTTTTTCAATTAGACATGTATGAAAACTTAGACCAAGCCGTATTTAATTTTGATAATCTAACTGCATCTCTTTATATGGTCTATAAATAATGTGTAATGATAGTGTCCAAAAAAAAAGTCATAGATTTAATATAGGAATAATGTAAGAATAGGAAGTAAGATTTGTACAGCGCCCTTGAGGTGATTTTTCACAAAAACGGTGCTATAAAAATCATCCGATTATTATTATTATTATTAGGCCCATGGATTTTCCCAGAGACACAATCTCCTCCTCCACTACTACTTCGGGTTCGAATCCTTCAAAGGTTCTTTCGGTTATAGCCTCAGGCCACAGCTTCTTCCATGCACAGGTCAAGGTCCTGGTTGTAACACCAAGCCAGGCCTGATCAATAATTCTGAGGCATATCACAATGTTAAAGTGGTCTTTCCAGTACTCTCGAAGGGTGAGGTTTGTGTTCTCTGTCACCTCAAAGCAGCGCCGGAACAAGCTTAGTGTACAGCTTTTTAAAATTAGAAATCACCTGCTAATCCATGGGTTGCAGGATAGGAGTAGTGTTGGGTGGTGGGTAGAGAACCTTTATAAACTTGAACTCTTTGAGGATGTCATCTTCGACATTCGGTGGGTGAGCAGGAGCATTGTCGAGGACGAGAAGGACTTGCATGGGTAGGTTGTTTTCCTGCAGATATTTCTTAACATAAGGGCGAAAAACCAGGTTTACCCACTGCACAAAGAACTGCCTAGTAACCATGCCTACGGGGTTCGCCGTCACCCAAACGATCAGCAATTTCTCCATCTCTTCATGGAGAGAGCTCCGGAGCTTAGAACTCGCCAAGTCAGCTACTCGCACACCTTGCTCATTTTTTTCTATGATTTCACGTTTTAATTCAATAGACATCATCTTCTGAGCACTGACCTTTCCAGTCACTTTCTTTGGACCCATGGTTATAAAAAGAAATGTGATAAAGTATGTAAATGCACAAAAAGGACAAAGCCCTAGAAAAGCTTATCAAAGATGCTTTGACAACGAGGTAAACAAGCACACTGAGGATGCGTGGGATAAGGCGCGACACACGAGGGGCAGTATACTGGTGAGTCGTGTGCAGCCGGCCATTCCTCATATTTCAATGCAAAACTTCGCTCGCTCGACGGCTCGTATCTCAAATATCTCGTATGTTAGAGCACTTGTATCTCGAGGTACCACTGTATAAGCCTTAAAATCCAACTTTTTTTTTACATGGCTTTGGCTGTTACAGCAATATTGCTTTCCTGCGATGATATTCAATTTTTTATTTTGTTCTCAACAAGTCACGTCTTTCACATGAATAAAAGTAAAAATATTGGTGCATTATAGCACGTTGTGTTTGTGCGATAGCTAGTCGAAATGACAAAGTTGTTGTTTTCCTTTCCTCTTCGGAAACTTATCAATCCACTCTCGTATGAGTATATTTACATACACCTACGTATTTCAAGTGCGATGAGTCGTGAAATGGCTTATATTTGAGATAAAATCTCGAGAGCTGCCCTCGGCTCATATGATTGGACATGGTATTACTAACCTAGCCCAGACAACCTCTGGTGTTCCACGATGAAGCTGCTTCCGACGCAGAAGCCCCCGATGCTGGCTAAAGAGTTCTCCAGGGATCCAACGATGAGGTCCACCTCGCAAATAGGCACCTTGAAATGCTCCGTTAGTCCGAGTCCCTTCTCCCCCAACACCTGAACAAATAACAAAATAAATGTCATCATAGAAAAATAACGAAAATTAACTAATGTACAGACCTTCCATAAGAACCTTTTTCAACGTCGCCTTTCATAGCCTCGCCTCGCCTACATAGTTTAGCAAATGAGTATGCAAATGATATCAATATTTTTAACATAACAAATTCCATGTTTAAAGCACACCTTAAAATATTATTTCTGATCATTTTAGACTATTTTTAAAATCCAAATTGTAAACCATTTAATCTAAGCAATTATTGTATGCAACCATTGTTATATTACTTACACTTGTATGCAAGTAATTATTGTGTACATGTATACGTGTACGTGTATAAATGGTTGCGTTGACCTACTAATTTACAGCGGAATATTGTATTGTGTGAAAGTTTCAAATCACTAGTGTTTCGTTTGCTCGCTTTTAAGGGGAACAGACAAAAATATAACTTAATTAATTGTAATGGATGCGTATTTATTCTACATTTTTGAAATGTTGATGCCACTGAGATGAAACGATCACTCAACTTGATAAGGAGTCTTATCACTGTGCACATGCGAAATTCACATTAGTTTAATCGATTCACTTGTTTTATAGTTTTGTTTTTCATCTTTTTATAGGTTTCTATGCATTGCTACGACAACCCTCAGTTGAGGACGAAGTAAATAATTATTTAAGTCTTGCACAACGAGCAATGATTAAGATTCTCTTCGTAAAGGTTAGTATTGCTATATATCTGCAGATGGAATGTATTGAAGATCTGCAGATGGCTGTAGATAATTATACTTGAGGTTGTAGTAGAAGGAAGTTCCTTAGAATCATAACTTTTATATTTTATACCATATATATTTATTTAAAGAAGAATTATAATATTTACTTAATTAACTTATAAGTACAATATAAAATAGACAATGACAATAATGAAGAAGGACAGCGTGGAGACTGTACTTGGAGATGTTAAAATGTGAACTGGGAGGAACGGCTTGTTCCCGTTTATATAGTATTCTAGTATCCCGGATTGTGGGAAATTTCATAGAGTTAAGCCCAAATGGCTGATCATAGCAAAATCGATAATGAGTTTACTTAATTGGTTTTCTAAAATAATGCAATTATTTGAAAACGCTGAAATGCACAAAGAATTTACGCTTAATTAAACCAATGGCGGGGATTATAATATTACGAAGGATTGACGTTAATGGCGCTTGATTTATAGCAAGGGTTGGGAATACAACAGCATTCCTAAGATGACACATCTTTGTTAAATTTGTATCTCTGTTCACGTGAGAGATTTGCAAAAATTTAATTGAGTAATTTATTTTCCACCTACACACATTCATAAGATAATACATCTTTGATAAGGGACCTCATTACTGTACAAGTGCAAGATTCACATTATTTAAATCAAGTCATTTGTATTAGTTTTGTTTTTCATCTTTCTATGGGATCTCTTATAACTGTATGCATGTGAGATTTGCAAATACATAGTTTTAATAGATTCATCTGGGTTATAGTTTTGTTGATCATGTTTTACAGGCCTTTCATTCCTGAAAAATGATTGCCCCATTAAGAATAATTACCCCTAAACGTGGAACAGATGTAAAATATTTCTAAATAAATAACGAAACAACTGGTACAGAGAGTTAGTTGTCTACCAAGAGCCGAACAAGTGTTTTTACTTCTATTGCCTTCCCCTTCCCCGAAATCTTCCACTTCTGCTGCCTCGCAAAGCCTCTAAACTCTACCTGAGGAATCCTGGGATAGGTCCCAGCTTTTTTACCTAGTCAGGAGTAGCCAGCCCTGTTTGGGCCCGCCAGGACTAGGATCAGGCAGAGAACCACCTCATCCAGTGCTCCTACTTATATATATATATATAAGAGATTGAGCGTATTTGGAACCAGCGCCCTAAATTTACAGTTATGTGGAGACAGGTGTCCAGAACCACATCTGTCGAGTATATTAATTATAGTATGTATAGATATCGCTATGATTATTCAAAGAGCCCCTTTCAACGTTACCGAAAAGGTATGCGAAATTAAGCAAGAACTTCTATGAGTACAGAACAATTTTTTTTTCATCTTGCAACATTAAAAGAAACTTGGTGACAAAAATGACATCAAATTTCTTTTCAAAATTATAAATAACCATGTAGAATCTTCCCTCTTAACCACAATCAAAATTAATATCAACCACCATCTAAGAAACTCTGAAATTTTACATATTCCTTTCCAAAGAACCAACTTAACCTTCTCCCAACCTCTTGTGCGAATGTGTCGACTATACAACATCCACTGTAGTGGCAGGGGCAGGATTCCGAACATATTTGGCGATAGCCCCCATAACTTTACAAAATTTCTTTATTTTCACTTAACTTCATTGATATTGTTTTCTTTTGTTACTTTTTGTTGCTGTTTGTAATTGAAATTTTTTTTTTTACATGTACGGATGGTATATATAGTATTTTCTTTATTCTTTGTAATATTTTTATGTTAACCCTTCGTCTGTTCTGTACATCTCTATATACATAAAAATGAATGATTGTCTCTATCTGTCTGTCCTCGATTTTTTCGAAAAATACTTGACCGGTTTTGCTGAAAATAGCAGTTTGTTCTTATTAGTGCCGGGAAGGTTTAGAGAGTAATTTGAATGAAATCCAATATATAAAACTGCTGCTATAATGTTTTTATATTAGTATGAAAAACATTGAACCCGCCACGTTTTATTTAGGTTAGCCCATAGATATACCACTCTGGTCAGCCAAAGATTACATATTCAAAAGAAGGTTTGTTTGGATAAAATATTTTAAAAATTGAAAACACGAGTAGGTACCTACATAAGAAGTTTTCTATTTAAATATATTTTGAAAAAATAAATATTTGGAATGAAATAAAATTTTCAAATGAATGTATTTTTATTAATTGATAAACTAAAGTTTTTAAGACCGTTTTGACCGGACATCAGAAGGGTGCAGGTTCGAGTCCTGTCGTTTATCGTTTCTCGGAAGGTTTTTTCAATTTGGATGAGTGTTTCAGGCTAATAATTATTGTTTATAAAAATGAATGTATTTTTGTTTAGAGATTTTTATTATTTTTTCACTGTCAAATCAATTATGGCAACCAAAGGAAATGTGAGAATTCATAACTCCATTACTTTATTCCAAAAAAATATATAATCCCAAGCAAGACCGGGTACACAGCAGCTTGTTATAAATAAAATTAAATTAACATTACAAAAACGTAATTACTACAGTACTGCCTTGAACAATAAAATGTGAAATTAAAAAAATAAATTATCATTTTGAATATTTTAAACATCAGAGAATATAAATTATATCACTAAAATATAGCAGTTCAATGATAAAAGTTATTAAATATAAAACAATGCTCATTATTCATTACTAACCAAGGCCAGCCATTATTCAATCAATGGCTGCAATAGAGAACGGTACCTAGAACATAGTTGATATTTAGAGGGGCTTTCTAAAAGTTAGCCCGTTATTATTTTTATATATCGTCGCAGAAAAGGAATATTGCTGTAACAGCCAAGACTATGTAAAAAGAATGCAGGATTTTGTAGTTTATTATATCAATAAAAAAACGTAATATTGACAAAACGAAGAGTTTTTCCAATGCCGTACAGGTCTTATTTTTAATTGTAGAGTCACGGAACCCATATAGATCGACGCAGAAAAAAAAACCTGTGGAATAGTGTATACAAAGCATTTTTGAGGGTAGTGTGGTTACAGCAGTATTGCTTTCCTGCAACGATATACAACCACCATTTGTCTTTCGTTTCGAAAACTTATCAATCCAATTGAAAAGGGGAAAACCATTAATGGCGTATATTGCGCAGGCTTGTTACAAAGTTTGAGCGATGATATTTAGGTGAAAAGACCAATTTGGTCAAGAAAAAAGTTCTGCTCCATCAAGACAACGCTCTGGTTCACACGGTATCTGTTGCAATGGTCAAAATCCATGAATTAGGCTTCGAAACACCACATCCACCTCATTCAACAGATTTGGCTTCACGCGACTTCCATTCTTTGCCAAATCTAGTTTACCTACAAGTTTCTATATACAAATTCAATGGTGTATACAGAGCATTTTCGTAGGCAGTGGCGGTTACAGCAGTATTGCTTTCCTGCGACGATATTATGCATTTTAAAATTACATGTATTTATGAAACCCAATTGCCTGGAGCCAGTGGAACTATGCTCTATGGTTCTCCCATTTATCAGTTTTATTTGTTTAAGCCGTAGGGGCCGACAAGAAACTTCAATAATTCAAACAATACCATACTTGAAAAAGTGACATTTATTTTTGTCTTGTCTTAACTAGTAGAAGTAATATCCGAAGGCAAAATGAAGATACAAGGTCGACACTGCAACTGCAGTGTATCGTACCGTGCGTGGGCACGATTCTTGAACACTGCAAATGCGGGACCGGCCTTTAAGTGAGCTGAAATTACCCATCAGATATGCAAAATTTGTATCTGTTGAACGCCGGCGTATTCAAAAGGCAATATCAAAACATATTTTCTTTTTGTATATTTGCTATTCTGGAGAAATACTTACAATTGATATGTACAATTTTTATCAATATATAAACACATATATTGGTAAAAAAACTAGTAAGAGACGGAACAATTTACAAAAACATAACTTTGCAAAAAAACAAGGTTATTACGAAAATAAACTCAGCCGGGTGCACAGCGTGCCGAGCGGAAAATTTATCATCAGCACACTACAGAAGTATTAAGCCGAGGGAGCTCGGCGTTCCAAAGGTTAAAGAAAAACAAACATAATTTTAAAAAGTACTGCTACCATCATTATAAGCAGAAAATGTAGCTTGTGAGGACTTAGCAAGTGGAAGAATCGAACCCACGATGCCTGCGTGAGAACCCGACGCATTTGTCAACTCACTATCACTGTTTACTACAAAAACAAGGTGATCGAGTATGGAATTATGGAATGAATGAGCGAGCGTCTTTAGGTTGGGTTTCCTTTGACATTTGTATTACTGTTCGGGTATTTTTCTGCCTTAATGATAATGTGAGCTATTTATATATTTGTATTGTTTATTACTCGACCACAAAGAGATGACTTTTTGTTGCTAACTGCATCACAAGAAAGTTATCAGTTAACTGACATTATTTGTAGCTGTGATTATGAAATTTAAGCCCATATAAAATAAGTTAAAAATAAATATTAAGGAAACTGAATCATTAATTGCTTTTGTGTTTGATTTGTAGAACTCCATTCAATATTTTCTTTACTTATGTAAATAAAATTTTATAATGTTATTATTAAGTTCTGCAAATATTTTAGTTTTTTATTATTGTGACCGTTTTTTATTATTGAAAGCCATTTTCAAACTGTGGTTAAGCCACATTGAGGAACTTATTTATATGATTCTATTTACCCCTACCCAATTTCAATTTTTATGCTGACTAAAATGCTTTATTACCGGTGAAAACGATTTACTGAGAAAATAATTGTGGAAATTTATTTATATATATATATCTATATATTATATTATATAGTACCATTTTAAATAACATGTTTTTATTTAAGTATAATAAGGGTGCTTTGTATGGTGTTTTATAATGTGGAGTGTAAGGTAGGTTTGAGGAGGTGAAACTGTGAATGGAGTGTTATATGTGTCATGGCCACCTCACTAGGAGCTGTGCTGAGGTGTTCACGTGGATGTGTTAAATGTGGTACAAGTATTGATGTGCATTGATTAGTTTTGTTTTAATATTTTAGTTTTCATAACAGATTCTCTATTCTGTGATATATAATAATAATAATAATAATTGGATGATTTGTATAGCGCCGTTCACTGGGTATCTACAATTTACATGCATAATGAAGCAAAACTAGGAAAATGGCGGATACTGGTACTAAAAATTATATTGATACATACAATTGTTTCAGAAATTGTGAGAAAATGGCAGAGTTATACAGGGTATTAAGGGACATACGTAACAAACTTTAACCAGCAATTCCTGGTTTATTATTACTTAATTTATTTTTATCAATTAACAACAAAAAATCTTGCACGTAGCCATTGGTTACTCAGTCGAGTACCGCCCGTCCCCCTGTCCTTAAAACCTGTCAAACCTTACTGTTCATTGATGGGCAATGTTGTTTGTACCATGTGGTACAAGTGAGCCCTGTGAACAATCCGTCGCCCACAACACAAACATGCATAGCTCATATTTAACAACATTCCAGGGGAGCCAAAATACTGTTTTTTTTTTGCTAAATTGTTGAATTTAGCCGAAGTGAAAAAAAAAAATGCAATCTAGATTTTTTTAATCCAAATAAGCTCAGGATCAGTGGTTTTAGAGAGCATCTTTTACATAGTTTTAATTTTAACCTATATTTGTAATTAATACGCTGTTTGAAAGTCTTACAACGCTGATTGAAGTTTGATAGGTATATTCCTTAACACCTGTATAATGCAATACAGTCTGTGAAGTCCATAAAGGCTGAAAAGCTGTGTCTACCCTAACAAGAACGAAACATCCAATGAAATTTAAAAAGTACGACTAATTTCTGATTAAACAATTTTTTCCATGAATTTGGTAAGGAAAATGTAGTCTCATTTATTTAATTAGCCACAACAGTCAGCAGAAGACGATAATAAAATGGCTATTTCCCAATATTCTGTGCACACTTTGTATCTGAACTTGAAAAACTACTCACAGCCTGCCTTTGGTCATAGAGCAATCCATGCCACTGTAATCCATATCCACTGAACAAATAATCCCTAGAAGTATCTATATCGATTTGAAATAAAACTGATGTCACCAATTTACTAAAGGCTTTCGCCACCCAACACCCAGACAGGTCAATGAAATTTATTATATTTTGTCCAAGACGGAATTTCGAAAAGTTTGATCACTGGACACACTGAAACGCCCACAACACACTTCTATCGGCTTATCTCTTCAGTGGCAGCATCCATGAAGAACTATTATATCACTGCTTTTGAAATGAACCTCATTTAACACAAATATTCTAATTGACTGCTTGGAGCTGGTGAAATTGATGTCACGGGTTTTAAATGGGGTATCCAATCAATCAATTAACCAATCATGACGATCCTTTTATTTAAACATTGAACTATTTTCAAAGTACAATTACCTCACTTTGCTTCTGCAGCCACCTCCAATTATATTTACACAAACATTTTGTGGAGAAATCCTGTTGTTGTTTTGTCACCTCACGGACGTTTAACGATTATTCTATTTTTGACGCTTTGATAATTTTATCACTAAATTAAAATAATTGTATTTTCATACGAAGCGGTTACTTTGTGATATTACATTATAATTTAAAAATAAAACAATAATTTTATTTAATAATAATAATCATAATAAATGGATTATTTCTATAGCGCCGTTTTCTTGAGTAATCATCTCAAGGGCGCTTTACAACATACTTTATCTAACCTATACCTTATCACTTAGACTTATATCTAATAATTTACATTACTAATGGCTTTCAGGTAAGATTTATAACTAGAAACTAACTAATTCAGATTTATAATTAGTTACTTACATCTAAGACTTATATAGCTAGCGACTTACAACTAAGACCTGTTGTAACTAGTTACTTAAAACTAGCGATGCACGTGTTTATGAATAGGTGAGTCTTTTAACCCTTACCACTCCATTATTTTTTTAATATTTGTTGTCAGCCAACTCTAATTTAAATAATGTCAAAATATTAATTTATTGATAGGCAGTTACAAAAAGGTTATTTTATACTAAAACAAAAACGGAAAACAGTCAAAATCTTATTAAAACGTGAATTTAAATGTTTTTTATCGAATAATCACAAGAAACAATGTCACGTGTCAAGTTTTGAGCGCGAAAATACACCGCGCGGGCACGTCTTATCTTGTCGGCTGGCACCCGACAAAGGAGTGGTAAGGGTTAAACAATGTTGTTGAATGGTTAACATCTATGGTTTAGTAATAGAGACTTACGA
>JAHDVE020006912.1:0-45445 GCA_022606495.2 Halesus radiatus | reverse complement strand
TCAGTTTTATTTCAATCACACAAACCGATTATTATTTTTTTAACAATAATCTTCCTTGTACTTCGACGTCACAGACCACTGGAAGGAGAAAATTTATTACGCCTTGTATTAATAAAAAACTTTTCAAACTTTTCAATACACGACGAGCATGATCGTCCATGGTACGGGTTGGAACCTCTCCCCCACCCCATTTTAAGTATTTACAAAGAGTTACATACTCGTACATACATTCATGAAAACGGCGATATAGAAGTAATCCAATTATTATTATGATACATCTTCTTCTCCTTGTCCTACTCGGGTTGGGACCCATTGCATGAACAAGGCGCTTCTATGCGTTTCTGTCCTATGCTATGTCAACGACATCCATTCATAGTATGTCCAGCCTCTAAATACTTTTGTAGTCATATTTTTGAGTAAGTAGGATTCTTACAAAATATTTACGTCTTTAGTTTGTTACACATGTTTTTATTGTATAAGGTTTTGAATAACAAGCTCCCGTTAGACAAACTAATAAGTATTAGTTTATCGGCACTTTTTTCCTCATATTTTTTATAATGTCTTAAATTAAATAATAAAAAAATGTATATTTATTCTATTTCATTTTAATAATAATAATCAATTCCTTCGCGTCCCTCAAAACAATAAAGTAATTCCTGCCTTCGTTCCATTTAAACGAGATCGATTACTCCAAAACATCTCAAAGCACTCCCGGCATAACAAAAACACAAGCAGTAGTAACTTAAAGCCCAGGCAAAACACAGTGGAAAAAAAGTTCAATAGTTAAAAAGTTGGCGAAATTCAGCAGGAAGGAAGGCGGAGGAAGGGCGGGGCGGATTAGGTCTCTCTCGCAAGCGACGTAAATCTCGCGCTGAAGTTCCCTGGCTATAAACTTCGTCCACACATTCCGGGCTGTTCAGTGTACATTACTTTTTATCGAGTTTGTTCCGAGCAAAAGTGTGTGATTCTTTTTGACATGAAAAAATAAACGTATAGAATAACGGGCTGTAATGTATTATTTGGTGTCGCGTGTTATACACGGAACGATCTCGCGAGGCGCGACGAAGCGCACTACAGAAACTCAAATGTATGGGAGGGGTTCCGGAATGTTCTTTTTCATGTTGCACCTATGACAGAAATGTTTGTATTTTATACAAAGAATTGAAATGCCTACCGTCTAAGAATTTATTCACCAGAAGCCGTAGACATTTTTCTAACTACCCATATACTCGTACAATTTACATTTAAATCATTACATTATTAGAAATTACGAAAACGAAGTAAGGAAAAAAACCTAACACAAACAATTGTTTTATTTAAAAAGTACATTTGCAGTGTAACATTAATAAATATGAAGACAACATAAAACCGAATGAAAAATTTAATGAACCCAGACCAAGGAAGACCGCCGAAATGTATACTGTCACAAAATATTTTTTTTTTATTCATGCAATACATGGTGCTGAAAGGGTTAATTACGCAGACCACTGCACTTTTACGCGGTAAAAACAAATTACCTGAGCAATGTGTCAACTTCAGCTCTTGAGGTGATTTTCCCGCCCTTGAGGTGATTTTTCCCACGAAAACGGCGCTATAGAAGTAATCCAATTATTATTAATATTATTCAAAGGTAGAAAATGAAAGCCATTATCTTAAGACCTGGGGGCAATGTACTCCGTTACGCCAGACGCCGTCAGTTTTCTTGAGAAAGGTCCTACCTTTCCTACCCACCTAATTACATATTCTAAATAACATGCTAAAGATTTCTTTAATCGGTATGAGGAATAGATTTAACTAGAGGCTAAGAAATGGTTAGTCTTTGAAGTGATTCGAGAGCCTTGTTGTGAACTTTGATAACTAGGTTTGGCAGATATTGTAACCCATAGAGCTGGCAGATACTATACAGTCTATTAATTGACTACGGACGCTAAGATTCCAGTACAACAATGTATAACTATGTGGATAAATATCTCAGTGAGACGACAGTACTTAATAAGGCTTTAGTATTGTTTGGCGAAATATGTCTGTCGTAATACTGATCCCAAATATCTACTGAAATACATCTTGAGAAAAGATCTACTCGTCATGAAATTGTGAACAAAAATACCCTTTTTATAATTACGTATTTTGTTAACTGAAGTACGTTAGCAATATATAGTTAATATTATTAAATTATTATGATGATTATTGAAATATTTTCTTCTATTTTTGAATACAAGTCTTATGAGAACAATTTTAGTATTATTATTGTAATAATATTTGAATCCAAAAACATAAGAAAATATTTCAATTGAATTTACATTCACTGATAAAATAAGTTAATTTAGGAGTATTATTTTTTCTTAACTATGGCCGTTTGATATTTTGTTATATTTTAATATTTTTTTTCAATAAAACAGAGCGATTCCTCTATTATCGGATTAGTTAATTAAGTCGCGTGGTAAGGGTCTCGACTACGAATCCGAAGGTCGCGGGTTCAAATCCCGGTGTGCGCAAGTACATTTTATTTAATCAATTTGTCCTGTTTCCTAATTAATTAATTTAAAAATAATATATATTATATTTGCGCACGTTCCAGAGTGGAAGATACTCTCAGTATCGCCCTGGTGAAAGACAACCATTCGATTTGAAACGTTGGTTGAAATGGCTTTTAGTCGTGTTTGGTGACCAGATCTGAATAGTTAGGTGTTTCCCCACCTTCCTCTCCCCTTCTTCTTTCCCTCCGCAAAACCTTCAGTCTTACAACATAACTCAGTTGGGATGCCATAGTCTCACTGGCTCCAGACGGTTGGAAGCAGTTGGGACTCTTGTGCGGTATTCATAAACAAAAATGGGTTATTTTTCAGTGAAGCACTCTCCAATAGCTTGTTAATTATACTACTTAACGTACATAGGATTCACTCAGAACGTATAAATCCGCGTCGCCTTTGGAACTCGGTTAAGACAGTTGTTGCCGATGTTCGTGCAGAAAATACAACTGACATCGCTCCGGATATCTTTTCCAAGTTTTTTCTCGAAAAAATTGAGTCCATACGCGCGCTAACAATCGCCGCCCCACCGCCATCTTTTACAAAAAATAATGGCGGAACCTTATCTGCCTTCAAATCTACAACCCTCGAAGAAGTGAGGAAGTTAATACTCGCTTCACCGAACAAACAGTGCGCACTCGATCCTATACCAACATGGTTACTAAAGAAGTGTTGCAACGAATTAGCTCCATTCCTAGTTCAACTCTTTAATAAGTCATTTAACATTGGTGATTTTCCAAAATCACTAAAAGCAGCTGTCGTAACTCCATTATTAAAAAAACCGCAATTGGACGCTGAAGATCTTTCAAATTATCGACCCGTTTCAAATCTTCCATTTATATCTAAAATCTTAGAAAAAATTACTGCTGTACAAATAATAAGTCACTTAAATTTAAATAAATTGTTAACTAAATATCAATCTGCATACAGAAGGTTCCACTCAACGGAAACTGGATTACTACGCGTTTTGTCGGATATAACTCTGGCCATAGAGTCGGGTAAGCTGGCACTTCTTTCAGTCTTAGACATGAGTGCCGCTTTTGATACGATTGACCACGATTTTCTTATCACACGTTTAGAAGAATCCTTTGGTTTAAACGGTGGCGTTAAGAATTGGCTGACATCGTATTTAACCAATCGTTTACAAGCGGTGAAGATAGGGCAAAACCAATCAAAATATGCAACCCTTTCATCTGGAGTACCCCAGGGGTCCGTTCTGGGTCCTCTGCTTTTCATCATTTTCACAAATGATGTAGCTAAAATAATAGAATCGTTCGGTCTTCAATCCCACTGCTATGCTGACGACCAGCAAGTTTATTTCTACTGCTTACCAGAAGAAATAGACAGACTAAAAACTCGCATAGCTGAGTGTCTTGAAGCAATAACTCGCTGGATGACCTCAAATAGATTGAAGCTGAATCCGTCAAAAACTGAGTTTCTCTGGACCGCCACAAGCAGACGTCAGCATATTATTGATAACTCCCCAATAAATATTTCGGGAAGTGACATTACTCCCAAGACGTGTGTTAAATTACTCGGTGTCAATCTGGATGCAGACTTTTCCCTTAAAAGTCAAGTAAACAGAACTGTAAGTACAGGGTTCTTTCAACTAAGGCAAATAAAAGCAGTACGGAGAAACCTGCCAACGGAGGCAACTAAACTGCTTGTCAATTCGTACGTCGTGTCACGTCTAGATTATTGCAACGGAATATATGCGAGTCTCCCCAAATACCAAATTAACAAATTGCAATCAGTATTCAACGCTGCAGCAAGACTTATCACCGGCGTATCTAAATATTCTCACATTTCAGAGCATCTCAAAAATCTCCACTGGCTCAAATGTCCTGAAAGAATCCAGTTCAAGCTCTGCTGGATGGTATTTAAGTCACTTAACGGAATGGCTCCGGCTTACTTATCAGAACTGTGTATTCCCGAAAATACCAACTCACGACAGTCCACCCTTAGGTCAGCAGCGTCATCAGCTATCGGCAGGTTGAAGGAACCAAAGCGCACACCTAATACTAAGTTCGGTGATCGTGCTTTCGGAGTGTCAGGACCTAAAGCCTGGAATGAACTTCCGCATGACTTAAGAATTATCAAAGACTCAACAGAATTCAGAAGTAAACTTAAAACACATCTTTTCAGACAATCGTATCCATAAATTCACCTGTAAATTGCTTAGCTAGGCTGGCCGGTTAGTACTTACCTAAAGTCATTAAATAAAATAAAAATATAATTAAAAATTCACGCATCGGTGCGCAAATGCGTCCACAGCCCGCAACACTGTAAACATCCAAAGTGTAAAAAAATAAAAAATAAATAAATAAAAACGTTAATATTTATTAAAAGCTTCTTACGCCGAGTAAAGTAATTTTATAGATATTTTCGAGTCCTAAAATTCATTTTATGAATACTTTTCAGTCCTAAAAATTAATACCAATAATTCAATAAATACCAACTCTTCTTGTGCAACCGATCATCTAATAAATGTAACATCAATAGAAAAGGAGAAACAAATAACCATGTAAAACTATCATCTCTATAATTAAATTTTTCTAAAACTGTGTTCATCTGAAGCGACCTGCCAGGTAAGTATGTTTTTCTGTATCTGTCTGTACATAATTAGTTAAGAAATATTTGTACAGCGCCCTTGAGGTGATTTTTCACAAAAACGGCGCTATACAAGTCATCCAACTATTATTATTATTATTATTACATATATAACTGTAAAAAAATAAATACGGAAGACAAACATTCCCGGGTAATTTATGCAATTAACTTTAAATAGAACAAATGAACATTTGTTACATGTATTCTAATATGAACATAATATTTGTTAAATACAAAAAAATGGGATTTAAGTAACAATAAACAATTTAAAATGACAAATTAATGTTTACAAATTACGACAATAAATATTGCACTTTACATAATGTTTCGTCACTTCGTTCTTAAATTGCATTACATTTCCTTCTTTATTTAAACTGTCCTGTATTTCTTGGAAGATCTTATGAATGACCTGACAATATTTGA
This sequence comes from Halesus radiatus, assembly GCA_022606495.2. Taxonomy (NCBI): domain Eukaryota; kingdom Metazoa; phylum Arthropoda; class Insecta; order Trichoptera; family Limnephilidae; genus Halesus; species Halesus radiatus. Next base: position 39,884 of record JAHDVE020006912.1, on the reverse strand, counting down.
AAATCTCCAACTGCTATCACAATAAGTAAGAATATTGCCTGTGCCGTTATGACGTCTTAACCAGCCCAGGAATTGAGCTCACGACGTCTGGGTGGGAATCTGGCTGATGATAATGTAAGATAAGAACAAGAAAACAATTTTCCAAACACGAAGCAATAACATCCATCAACTGCATTATAAAATTCAAACTAGAATACGCCTCTGCTGTTTGGGCCCCATGCTAGCATAAATACATGGAATTACTGTAACAAATCCAAAAAAAAGTTTCTACGAAATCTTTATGTAAGAATGTGGTGAGTACTCGCAACTCATGCATAACAAGGAGTTGGAGTCTGAGATGCGCCACTAAAGCCACCAATCTCGGAGGAATGACTCTTTCAGTAACAGCATTAAAAATAAGTATTTAATCGACAGCTCATACCTCCTGGAATGCTATAAATTGTTCGTTCCGAATAACTACAAACAGAGTTGACATCACGATCTACTATGTATTCCATATGGCAGAACGGACGTGCTGGGTCTGGTCCTTTGATATTTTCAATATTGGCCTAAAAGGTTTAAAGAATTTTGTTATGCACTTGTAATTTTTTTAAGGTATGTAAATCGTTACATGTGTGTTGTAATTGGATGAATAAATCTGTATTACACAAGAAAACTTTACAACATCTAAAATTATTAGTTTTATAATTTTCATCTAACTATTTGTATACAAAGATTGTTATCGTCGAATCTGACAGTGAATGATTAATTAACTCAATAAATATTGTTATAATGAGAATACCAAAGTTCGCTATTGTGAAAGACAAAACAAATTAGAAAATAGAACTTTCGGGTACCTAAATGTTTTGGTTCTTTTTTGCAATCGATGATTAAAAAAATCTTTTACTTAAATCAATGGATACCGTCTTGCTTATTCTACGGTAAATAGTGCTCAATAAACAAAAACAAAACGGTAATATCAACTACTGAATGTTATCGGAAAACACTTGGCCGTCCGTTGGATTGCTATGGCAATCTTCTATATTGCAAAGTGTCGCACATTTCTTCAGTATCGCACCCTCAAGGGGTGAGGCGCATTCGATGGTCGTGATCGCGATTACAGCTGACGCAGACCAATACGCTTCACGGAATCATGCAGTCAATGCAGTCTGCAGTCCACCCTACAGATAAGATTTTCATTAATTGAAGAAACCAATTTGTGGGATTATTGAAAAAAAAAAAATTAAAACATATTTATGTGATTTACTTAATGGCTAATTTGCAGAATCCAAAAATATCACGACATATCAAAAAAACTATATTTATTTTCTAAAGGAAAATAGACGTTAAAAATACCGTTTAAATAAGGATGAAACTAATTTTTCTAGAGTTGCTGTTGCTGCATGAGAAGTTAATAATTGCTTACAAAGTAAAACCTACAGTAAAACCTAAATAGCCAACAGTTGTCACCAATGCTCACTGATTTCCATCATACCAAAAAGGGAAACTTGTTCTGAAAATTAGTTTGAAATACTCAATAACGCGACTTGAAGGCGTCTGGGAATCCCATTAAAGTTAAATATGGAGAAATTTTGGAGTATTCGGTAAAACCATAGACACCTAATTTCACATTACTTGTAAGGTATTCCCCAAACAATATTAAAGTAAACTACAAACCAGAGGTAATAAGCTTACTGGGAATAACCAACATAATTAGAAAGTCGGCAGTCAAAGACGACTTAATGACAAATATAAAGAAAACCCATGTAATAGAATAAATCCCTTGTATTATCTCCCCACCCCTTCTCCCCCACATGTTTTGTATATAAACCGTAGTTTAAGATTAACTTTTACCATTCTGAAGATGGCTTTTACAAGCTGAAACAGGTCACGGTGAAATAAAATAAAAGTGGAAATAAGTTTTATATGTGCGTTATTATATCATTATAATGGAATTCCACCATGTATTATCAGTTTCAAAATAGAAATATTACCTATTTTTATTATTATGTACTTATTGCTATTTGCTTATTAATATTTACTTAATATTTAATGTGTATTATTATTTACTTATTAATATTTACTATTTTTTATACATGTATCATTATTTCCTTATTAGTATTTACTGATTATTATTAAATTGTAAAGCCACTTATCTCAACACAGGATTGTCCTAGTGAGATGAGTGGCTAATGTTTTAGTTGTCAGAATTAAATCTAATGAAATTAAAAAATAAATAAAATTAAACAAAGTATCCGTAGTCGATACTACAGTACGTCCAGCTTCTGAGAGGATAACTTAACGTTGGATTCGATAAAGCCCCCCATATCTGAGCTAGTCACTTGTTACACCAAACAAATCAATGGAAGGCTTGTTTCCATCAGCGGAGATTAGATTGTCATATCGATTCTTCTTAGACGTAATCATAATATGATAAATTCCAATCAATAATAAGAATGAAATTGATTTTTCACCAAACCGTAAATCAGTTTTTTTTCCAACACACAGGTTTAAAAATAGAAATAAAAACATTTTTTATGCCACGTTTTGAAGAATAAACTTATTAAAAACCACTCAAGCCAAAATACTAGCACTCATCTAAAAAATATTGAAAATCCAATCTACCCAAAATGTATTTTGAATTAAATTAATCGTTCAAACACAGAGACGCGTAGTAAACAACGAATATGGGAAAACTTGTTTATCGGAATATTAGTGTTTTTGAGAACTAGGTGCTAAGCATTTTATTTTCGGTGAAATGCATATTTTATGCTTTTTGTAGGAAATAAAGAGTCCAGCTGTTTAATAAAACGTTTGTTTATATTTATAATTCCATTAGAATTTTATTGAAAAAAAAATGGAAAGAAAATTCAATCTTCATGCAACTTACAATCAAACCAAGGTTCTCTTTAGCACGTTCAAAGGAAATTAAATTTTTTTTTTTGCAATTTTGTCATTTTTAATACCCATTGGTCAAAAAAAGAAACAAAAAGCGAATGTAATTTTTATTTCGTTTACATGCGCCTAAAACAAATGGAAAAGAAGTGGGAAGTATACTTTCCACGAACCTTTTGGTGGTGCGAAAATGTACAATGAATTTATGGTTGAAAACAGGCAATTTAACATAAAGATGGCAAATAAATTCATATGCTGTTTCTATTTTTATTGAAATAATATTTTTGTGACGTCTAGCAAACCACCGAAAAACGTATATATATACCAGTAACATAATGTGCATGTTTTACTTAGAACAGTGAAAATACGAATTTCAATTTTGAAAAAAAAAAAACATTTCATATTTACACACATCCATTTTTTGTTTACACTAAAAAAATATTGGAAAGAGCATAAATCAATCGTTAAAAAGCTAACATATTAAAAAATAAAGAAAACAATGCCTTGAAAAAAAAAAATTCTGTCGTGTCCAACTTACACATGCCGATGAAGACAAACCTGTAAGTTATGGTTAGGATTTTGTTGATTACGTAGATCTCTATTGCATTGTACTGATAATGAATTGCGCTAGATGTCACTATTTAAAAAAAAAGAGAAATGCACTTCTCACTGCACTTTTAAATCTATTTAAGATAGTGGGAAGACGTATTCCCACCGCCCGGGTAAGGGTTAAAAAAAAGTCTCAGCATCTTTAACGATTGATATTATAATTGTTTTTATTTAAATGGCTCAATCGGAGTGTGGTAAAGTTGGTTTTTAAACATTGTTTATAAAATAGAGGGGTTTTGTATAATCTGAAACTAAGATATATTTTATGCACCACTTACGTAATATTTTGATGCCATCATAGGCATAAGGGATTCACCAGGGTGAAGAAAAAAAAATTTATGGAATTTTAAGTGAAAAATAGATTAAAATGATAATATGATTGAATGCGCTGATGAAGTTTTACAGAAAGCGAGATCAAAATAATCATCTATCTGCGTTGTAAAATACGTTTTCATTTTATTTGATAAAGGCTTTTTTTATTTGCATACATTTAATAACGCCCAACCAATTTCCATTTAAATACAAGTTCAAAGTAAGTTAAACATTAAAAAAAAAAAATATATATATATTTATATACCATTTTAAAAAAAATTCTTAGGGTTCATTGTTGTTCTCTAATTCTACGCACTACCCTCATTTACTAATAGTTCCTTAGCAGTAGTACGAGTATTTACGTTGGAAAAGCTTACTTCTGATTGCTTTTCCGTCAAATGGACCGCCCGCCGTGATTAGTGCGGGCTTACAATATAATCCACTGAAGGGAAAATCTACTGTGGAAATGGAACCGTTCATTACATATTGTACACACGCGTTTATACTTTCAAAACTATCGCAAGGAAGGGAAATTAGACTTTTTTCATATATTTCTTTTAACTGCTATTGATTTATTCACAATCGAAATGTATTTTATTTAAATTTCCATTCAAAACACATAAAATAAAATTATGTTTCAGATATTCGTTACAGTGTGGTTTAACAATTGACTAGAACAGAAGAGGTGATGAGATCTGTTCCATAATCTATGACCATTACCTCGAGAAGGTTCCTGCCTGGGGTAGGGCCAACCTGGTCAGCTTTGACAAAAAAGTGGTCAATGATAGTGCAATGCAATTTTATGGGAGCACCCTCCCCAATAAAGACTCCGTTGAATTCCACTGAAATGCTTGGGGTAAGTATTTCAGACCAGTCCAAGTATCGGAATTCTAATCTAGCAATATCTGGCAATCAAGAAACTGAGCGTCTTGTAGAGTACTAGATTTTTCAAAAGTGACAAACTGCTCACCCTACACAAATATCAAATTAACATATCCTTTCCCACAGCCCCCTCCTTAACCCGCCTTAGAACTTTGCCCAACCGGGTGGTGATACAGTTCCCCTATTTGTGCGCCGTATAGACAGGGGAGCTCTTTTGAGGTGTGACATGAAAAAAGAAAAAAAAATTACAAATGTTGCATATTTGCGCATCGCTCTAGCTTAGAAACTATCCGAAAATTCCCTTTGCAAGAGACCACTATTCAGAATCGAAACGTTGACTTTTACGTGATGCTTTAGTGACTAAATATGCAAAGGCAGATTTATACTTCCTGTACGAGATGTATACGCCCCGCAAAAGAAAAATCGTGTAAATATTTAGGCAACGGCACGACTATTGTGATTTGCGAATCCTCTTGAGGAAGGTGTTTTGTAGTTTCCCAATGAAGATGTCGTCGCTCCGAGCGACTAGAAGATTGTTCTTGTTTGGCAGCGGCAGGTGGAGGTATCAAAGCGAGGAGATGTTGTCCATTCTGCGGTTGAAGTGAAAAGAGAGCACGTACCTCTGTGCGTAGGATTTTTATAGGGCGCCGAAAACATTATTTGCAGGTATTGTGAAATCATTGCATTTTGTGGTGTAATTTTGACTTGTTTACGGCGAAATATAGGCTTTTGGCTCGCTTGGTATTGCATTTTGAGGTGTAATCTTGACTTGGTTATTTACACGTGTTATGCAACAATTTATATTTGGTTTTAAAGAAATATGTTTTATCTGTTTAAATTGATTCACTCTAGACACGTTTGATACACTTTCTAACTTAACTCTTCTCTGGTTAAATAGAATTGGTGTGCGAAATCAATAATAAAAACTTCAATTAAGCTTTAAAGAATTGAAAATTTCCAATATTTTAATACTATTTCGTACCTTATGGTAGACTCATGAATAAATAACTTATTGTTTTTTTAACCAATTTCGTGTCCTTGGAACAACAAGGTTCCATCCGACCCTGCAGTGGTATGCGATATTGAACTCGAAAGTAATAGTATCTAGAGCTGATTATCGCATAAAATTGCGGTCAGATTGAATCTGTTGTCCGAACGCCTTAATTTATATAAATTATCATAATCCAAAAAAAAAATTAACAACAAAGAAAGTAAAAAATACATACGTTTAATTTCAGTTCTTGTTAACTAGTTAGACGAATTTATTGGATATATTTACGAGGTAAACGGGAGTTTATACTAAATGAGAGTAGTCTAAGTTGAGATAGCTTTTCAATATTGCATTTTAAATGAGATATTGCGGTACCCAAACAATACGGGCAAAGGCTGCACAGTAAACATTTGTATTACATCCGCATAACGTAATAATACTTTATTACTTTTGAATGTTACTGTACTGAAATATCGAAACTCTCAAAGAAAAATACAACCGATTTTAAAATATTAGTGAAAATAAGCTCGATTAACTTTTAAATAGTTTAAGAATATTAAATTCTACTGCACTTTACCTCCGGACAGTTTACATATGCGTTGATATTTAAAAAAAAAAACTTATGTTCCAATTTTTAATACCGTGAGAATTATCCGTAAACTGATTTACACTATAGGCTGAGAGTCGCTTAGAGGAACTTGTTGGTCTGCAATTTTCACAGTACTGATTGATAGGAACGACTGCGCGGCCTATTTCACATGAAACTTTATTTTCCATTTGAGGTCAAAATATTGATCTAAACCTAATGATCTTTTTTTTATCAAAAATTATAGTAAATATCTAGTACGGATTAGTTTTCGCGATTTTAGAGGCACGTTTTACAATTATTTGAGGGCTTACGGCGATTAAAAAAAACTTCTACTTTGAAAATATAATGTAACATTAAATAAAATTTTAAAAATATTAAAATAAGCATTATGGTGGACTTTAAATAAACAAAAAAAAACGACCAATTTACGTTGTTATACAAATTTTCCGTACATAATTTAAAATATCGACCAGAAAAAACATTATTTAAAAAAAAAAAATTTTTTTTATTTTTATTTACGTAATCATATTTACATAGCAAAAACGGTAATTTAAAAAAATATATCATATTTACATATCAAATATGATAATTTAAAAAAAAAATTATATGTTTTTTTTTATTACAATAAACCCGCAAATAAGTTGCCTCTAAAATTACGAAAATTGTTTTTTTTTCATCACACATTCTTCATAATTTAAAATAAAAACATAAAGTACTTCTCATACGTGCTGCATATTTACTAAAACTTTAATTTAAAAAATATCTCATTCAGTTTTAATGGTTATTTTGGCCTCCAATCCAAAATTAAGTTATGTATGAAACAGGCAGAGCAGCCGTTCTTCTTAAGATCGCATCCAATGAACATTCAAAATATTTCAGGCTATGTATGACACACTAGTACAGTTAACTACCCGAACTGCCTTAAATCTAACCTGGAAATAAGCTTGTTTGCAAGTCTGCTTAGGGGACGGCTTAGCCTCACGATATATTGCCAGTAATTATATGTGGTTTTAGCGATGACTTATAAGAAGCATAGACGGTACATTAAAGCGTTTGTTTGTAGGCTCAGCAAATGACCATAATTGACCTGAATTCTCAAACACGCCGTTTTAAAAGATCGCAATAAGAAATTTCATTGAATTATAACTGAAAACTAAAATATGTATTCACGATTAAAACTGGTGAGATATACCGATTGAAGTGTAAGGTGAGCATGTCTGTGTGCCGAATAAATTTAAATTTGCTAAAGCTGATGTCGAATTTCTTTCCTGAGTAGAAAATCAACTTCATCGTTCTCTCTGAAGCCTGGGAGTCGATATGTATTTGGCGACATAAGTTTTCTTTATATAAAAAATCATGCCTGTCACAGTTATACAAGCACAAGAACATTGTATAAATAATTTTTTAAATTAACTATTACATTTGGCATAAGATCGTGCAATGAGATCGGAAAGTATATAAATAATAAAATCATTGATGAAGATAATATTAACACATCCCAATTGAAACAGGAATCCGAAAAAAAAACAACCGAAAAATATTAACCTGAGATATTTAACTTAATGTCAAATAACGTAAAAAATGCAAGTCTATGAATAAAGTTTCATATATATATTGAAAAAAATGGAGAGAATAAAATTCAAAATGTGCATGTTAACTTGAATGGTGAAGTTTTACAAAATATAAGACAAAAAGTCGCGATAAACTACTTTTTAGTAGTTTGATTAACGGATGCTTGTTATTAAAAACCTTATAATAAATTTACAGTTAAGGCATTTACATATATGTGAAATAAAAAATAAAAAACTTATGTAACAAATTTAAGACAGAAATCTTTCATAATAATTTTACTCAAAATTATTTCTATTTATATATATTTAAAAAAAAACTTATTTTGATAATAACAAAAAATCATACATATAACAATATTTCATAATTATCTAATAGAAATAGTTTTTTTTTAGCTAGCCAAGTCTTAAATGTATTTATTAACTGTTTCATTTTAATTCATTTTTTTATATCAGCTAGTAACATAATTAAACATCTAGGAATCGTGAAATCTTATGTTCTTTGTCCATATTTGTTTGTATGCTTAGGAACTATTAATCCTTCATTAAACATGAGACGAGTGTTGTAAGTGTGCTCTAGTCTATCTGTGTAATGTGAAGGGTTTATTAATGTACTTAAAATATAATTTTGCACCAAAGAATTGCTTTAATGAGAAAAGTATGGAATATTATGCATTTATTCGTATAAACTTTATAAATTGCGTGAAAGAGATATGCTAGAAACTGTGTAGATATTAAGGAGAAAATAGTAAAGTATAAAAACATACTTAAATAATCATATATATGCTATATTAATTGGCTTAATAGGACCTTGTTATCAATGTCTTTATAATAAACATTAGTAAAATATTATATCACAAAAACGCGCTTTAACAACAAAAAAAAACGTAAAGAAGGCATTGAATATTAAATTTAAAATGTGACACGATTCGTATAAATTACTATTTTTAAAGACTTGCTATATTATATATTAACAGAGTGGGTGGAAAAATATTAAATTTTATTTGCACTGCAACATTATTTATACGAGTTTGTTTATTTGATCTTTAAAATATGAATTAATAAGAATGTATCTTTGATTCCCAGAACTTGTTCAGTTCAAAGCCCGTGGCTATTTTTAACCACTTTCCAATAACTTGTACACGCGAATAAACACACAAAACTTTAATTCGCTGAGTGCTTAGATGTAAATTAATACTAAAATAGTTGGTATCCATTTTGCTTATTGATGTTTTTAGGAGAGAATTATATCGAGATAAACCTGGTGGAAAATAGCTATAGTGTTTATAGCTAATAGATGTTTTTAGTGGCTACAAAAGGAGGTATTTTTTTAATAATGTATTATAAATCATCGCAATGACAGCAGCTTTCATACCGACATTATGAGCAATTTTTGTATTACGTTGTATTATAAAATGATAAAATTATTCGAGCCATGTCTTCATTATTCCCATATAACATTTTTTGGTAAACATATTTGATGAGGGGTATAAAATCAAAACCTACGAACTTCACCATATACAAATGATGAGATATACTTTTTTTTTTATCGTTTTGCGTACTTACTGATGAATTTTAAGTCGTGGAAAACTTTCTACTTTTTCTGTACAATGGGTTTAAATTTTTTAAAACTTTTTATTCATAATCTTCAACCTTTGCAACGATATAGAGCTACTAATAAGAACTTAGAATAATGTAAGAAAGATAATAAAGAGATTATCAAGAAGGACAAATCTAGGGCAGGTATGTATTTTGTTCAATTACTAACTGAAGTACCCAGTTTTGCCCGGGAATGGTTTGATGTAAAGTTTCGTGATTGTGATGTATTACCCTTGCCTCTACCCCCACTCCTACTCTTACCCCTACCCTTACCCTTAACAAGTAATTTAAATTTAATTTGAACGTCAAGTGTGCAAACGTTCCTCAAGAAGTTAAAAATTCTGTTTTAAGGGGTGGGAAATGGGGATGGGGTAGTTTTTCAAATACTCATAGAGACAAGTAGCTCTCCCTTGTTTTAAAGGTCAAGTGTGCAAAATTTCAGCACGCTTGAAAAAGCTCGGAATAAAGCTCGGAATAAAAAGATTTGTATACAAAACAAACAAACACAACCCGGGATATTGTTCTTTATATATGGTACATACATTTATAAATGTTCCTGATATTGAATTTCTATCCACCTGTGGGTTTCTAAACTAACATTTCCAGTTTCAGACAATGGGGGCAGCTTATTACAAAAACAACCCTCATGGCCGCCGTCAGTGTCATTTTTACAACTCAAAACAATATAACTCCCTAGTTGAGTTTCAAAACTCACAATCTCCAACATTATATATTATGGTTTTTCTAATAACCGATATTAAATTAACACAGAGCAACATTTAAAAATTGAGAATTTTAATGAAAAACAGTTTATTTCCATATCCCACATTTTTCTGTTGACGGATTTTGCGAGTTTTGACTTTATAACCCTCATATGATACTTTTACAAATAAAGTTAGTGAACCTGTACACGTGCAACTTGTATTCATTGCGGCATAAATATGTGACCTCCATATACTGCGATGGATATAGAAATACTCTCCCAAATGTCGCTCATGTGGGCCTGGACTCATTCAACTTATTTATGTACCTATCTATCTTTTCCACCAAATTATTACAAATACACCATCCTCAGGTAACTAATCTTTTCTACATAAAAAAAAATTATCTATCATAGGCATTACTTAACAATATTTTTAAAGACTGATTTATTAACGTTATATCGTTAAAAAATTAATTGCGTTTCTGGCTCATTTTTTGCAGAAAAAAAATTAATGCGTTTACTTAAAGGAGGCCATGAAATTATTTCTGCCAAAAGTTACACAAATAATTTACATTTTAAATACCAACCTAACTCTTTCTGAGAAGTTTTTCCTTTCCCATTTTTTAAGAAAATAATGTTGATTGACTGTTGAAAAAAGGTTAACTTTTCGTTTCCGTCCACATACAGATTTAAACCGAAAAAAATATATAATCATAGTACAAAGCATAATATATTATAATTCCGTTTCTGGTGAAATTCTCCAATATTCAAATATATTATTTAAAAAATTTTATCGTAATGTCTGAATGAAATTTCCGAGGAATATGTATATACTATCAACTCTTCTTGTGCCACCAACCTTCTAATAAATGTAACATCAATATAAAAGGAGAATAAAATAGCAACTGTAAAACTATCGTCTCTGTACTTAAATTTTCTAATAAAACTGTGTTCATCTGAAGCGACCTGCCAGGTAAGTATGTTTTTTCTGTATCTGTTTGTACATAGTTAGATAAAGAATACGAAGTAATATTTGTACAGCGTCCTTGAGTTGATTTTTCACAAAAACGGCGCTATACAAATCATCTAATTATTATTATTATGAAAGTTTGCTTAAAAAAATATTAAATTTAGCTTCACTGTGTTTACGATTTCTGAGAATTTTGATGTAAGGTTCACGAGAATCAGTATTATCAGTAAGAATTGAAAACTCGGTTGCGAAGTATTTATAACACCCACACTAGAAGCATCTCAAAGATTAATTCTAAAAATAAAGTTACATGAAGACGTTGCATTCCCCTCCATACCATTTTTCCATTAAGCTGAACTCTTAAAAACAGATAACAGAGAAAATAAATTATCTACAGTGCCTAAAATAAACAGTTTCCCGAAATGAACCATGCACTTCCAGAAAACCAAAATCACTTTAGCTAAAGAACAAATAATGTATTAGCTCTGTAACACTAAGCTTGGGCAGAGATAAACTTTTTTATTGCTCCAAGTAATTATAATTTACTCTCTACAGAAGGCAAGTGTTCAAACATGTCGTCTTTAAACACACACACACACATTTTATAAAATAGATAAAAACTAAAGATACCAATCTTTTCATGGTAAAGCTCCCAAATTCTTAAATCCATTCAACATAATAATCATATAAACAAACAAGGCAAAAGAGAAACAAAATTAATTTCCACGTGAAAATGATAAATTAATGTTTTTTCGAACAGAACTTTCTAATATTCTAAGTCCAACACAGTTTTTTTTTTTTTAAACGATCACACTTTTTTTCATATTCCTTTTTTATTTCAATATAAATTATACCTCACTAAGGAAAATCGATTTCTGTATTAAAAAAATAATTTAAATCTTATTTAATTATGTTATTAAGTTTTGCAAGTATTTTTAGTTTTTATTATCGTGACAGCTGTTTCGGCGTTCAAGGTCATTTTCAAATTGCATTTAATCCACATTGTGACGACTTATTTATTTGATTTTATTCACTTCCACCCCATTCAAGCTTGGACGGGTTTTTAAAAATAATGATTTGTCCTCGGTAAAACCGATTTAGTTAGAAAAAAATAAAAATTATCTATTATGTTAGGTTGTCATATTTATAATGTATTTCCCCGTATTTAACTGATAATGTTTTCTTAATTGATTTGTTTTTAAATGTGTATATTGTTTTTCTCTATTACCTACAAAAGCTTATATTTTTAATTACTATCTATACAGTTTTTACTTACGCCCACTGCAAAAACTTACGTGATTTATAAAAATTATGTGGATGTATTTGTTTACACTTATTATAAAATGTATTTAAACATACATATATGAATAAATGTTAATCCCATAAACTGCTTTTAAAGTTGGAAAACCAAAAATCTTTCCGCATTTACATCTACACCCATATGTTATTTCTAGAATCTCATGGACTGGACATGTAAAAAACTTGAACACAATGATAATATTAATTATCAAGGCTTAAAATTTATATATATATATATATATACATATATATATATATATATATAACTGTTTTATAAAACCTTAAAGAAGGTTCAGACTGAGCCGAAATCGGTTGGTTTATGTATTCAATAGGGTGGTGTTAAATTGATAATATTTTTATTCAAATCAAATTATCTCTCACAAAAAATAATTATTGTATTTGACAGCGCGCTAGCCTTGCTACAGATATCTGATATCTAAGATGGAGGGGTGTCACTGTCACTGTGACTCCAGTTACCTATTTAAAGTATAGCTGCCTTTAAACTAATTCCCCATATATTGGAGACTAAAGATTATATTTATAATTTTCCGGAAGTGCATAATATAATTGTTATGAAACCAAAGAAAATATAATAATAATAATAATATTTATTTGAAACACACATTATTTTACAAAAAATATTTAAGAAGGCTTTGACTGTCCAACTAGGAACAAATCCCGTTTTATGACAGTCAAATTGACAAGTTTAGTTCATATTAATTTTCACATAAATGAAAGAATATAAAAGAATCCATAAAGGAAATTCATAAAAAAAAACAACAAAAATTTTCGGTTAATGGTGGTACCAACCCAATTATTGAAAATCCTCTTGTTAACCTTGATATTTCAACTAAGACGGGAAAATCCTAGAATGAACTGATTATCGATCAGTATTCACCAGCCTTTTATTATATAAATAATATGAAATCATCTTTACAATAAAAACAACTGTGACAGATGTTAAAAATAATTTTGGAAACCAGATTAATATATAAAGTAATATTATAAATAAATTCTAAAGTATCATATAAATCAAGTCATGCTATAACAATACTGAAAAATAAAATTTCAGTAAAATCATGGTTTGTTACCCCTGACCCACAAAATTGTATATAAAACATAGTTTAAGCATTGATTGTACCAGTCTGAAGATAGCCGCCACAGACTGAAACCGGTCACAGTCATAAATAAAAGTGGAATAAACTAAATAAATGTTTTTTTATATTTTTTTTAAATACCATAATCATTACAATGGAATTCCACCACGTATAGTTTCAAAAACAGAAATGTTAACTTCTCGATTTTTTTTCTTTTCATTTATGAAAATATCTTGTTTTATAACATATTGTTTTATGTCATTAAATGTAAGTAATAAAATTTTTTTTTTTTTAAATTAGAAGAAAAAAAAACGGTTAAACAATAACAGTTAATTTATTAATAACAGTTTTGTGATAGTGCGTGCAATTTTCTAAACTCCTAGTATTGAACTTCAATTAACGCATTTAAAACGTAAGAAAAAATGAAACACCTGTAACGAGTTTTGTTAAATGTGTCCTAATCAGAATATCTGATAGAATACTCGTAAGTACATTTTTTCACCAACCGGTGCGCAAATGCGTCCACATCACGCAACACTGTAAATAACCAAATGTATAAAAAATATCTATTTAAAACCTCTTAAGCTTTTTAAGGTGATTTATAAATATTCTCCAATCCTAAAAATTGTTAACATTTCAAATAAATAAATAAAAATGGCGTTAATCGTCGATTACTCGGTCTTCTAATGTGAAAAGAGTTTAAATGACTCTCAATCATATTGAAGATTAAAATAAAGTAAATCGAAACGCTGGGCCCAAACATCATTTCGCAGTTTACTAACTCAGGCAATACTACATATGATTCATGTATAAATTCTACTAGAGTAGTTAGACAAATGTATGAGGTATCAAAACACAAAAAGTCCTAATCTGTAATCCGCTAAAAACTATGAAATTCATACCAAAAAGCCTGAATAAAAGTGCAGTTTGAAGACCAGTCAAGGCAATTTTGAAAGTTTTACCTAAAATGCGGTACAAATTTCATATAGAATTTAAAAGATTACAGTTCGAGATTTTTTGTGTTTTGAAACCTTACACATTATTCTAATTACCTGTATAGAATTTACAGATAAATCATCCATAGTATTTCTTGCGTTAGCAGACCACAAAGTGTGTGTTTTTGGGAGCTGACCATTAAGATCGTGGAATAGATAGTGATCCGTTAAATTTCTAAAGTTTGTGAGGTTATTTCTTATATTTTAGAGCAGTTCATTCCGAAGATGTGCTGCTTGCACTCTGAAGTTTGAATAAAAAAGTTGGGAGTATAAATTTCAAGTGATTCGAGTGAATATTTCAGAGAAAAAATAAATATAGGTACTTGAATACGTTAATAATAATTGCCCTAAATGAAATCAGCGAATGCAAAGCTGTGTGCCGGGGAGCAGACAGAATAGTTCATTATTATATTATCTCGTTAAGAGAGAAGTGGTTTGGCAGGGATCTACCTGAGAGACTGCGAGTATACTAAAGCTTTAGCACAATGCTGATAGCTGGATTCTCAAACTTTTCTCGCAAACAGAAATTGTATCAATTATTTTTAAAAACAATAATTATTAGCCTGAAACACTCATCCAAATTGAAAAAAACCTTTCCGAGCAAAGATAAATGTCGCCGACAGGACTCGAACCTGCACCCTTCTGATGTCCGGTCAGATGCTCTACCGTTGAGCTACGTCAACTACGTTTTTAAGAACTTTAGTTTATCAATTAATAGAAATTGTATCATTTATATTATTTTTTTCGGATCTATTGGATTCATATAAGCATATCACTGATTATTTAAGGCCTAAAGTGAGAATGATTTAACAAAAAAAATCTTAAGTACTTACCCAAATTATATTTAAACTAAAAATGATAATAGCGAATCATTTCTACCTGATTAATGCTGGCGACACTTTTGTGCGTACGGTTTTATATATACTATATTTCATATAAGACATACTACGAAGTTGTACTTTATTTTTATTTATTAATTCATTTTTTGAAAAATGCATTCACACAAATAAGGTACAATGATTATAAAAATTTTGTTTTTTTTTTTAACATTAAATTATAAATACATCTGAACAAAAGTATATAAAACAAAAAAAATCTGTGTAAAGTATATAAAACAAAAAAATCCCACATAGGCAAGGCCAGTGCGTGGGTATACCTGGTATCAGTTAGTTGCAGTATATTGGTTTATTTGTATTAATACATGGATGTACTCGCATAAGTTATCAATCAAACTTACATTAACAAGTTTTCAAAGATTTTTAATGGTCCCTTTATTTGTATTATCTATGGTATTAGCTATTAAATGGGGCATACAGTGGTGAAGTGAGCATATTCCATCAAAGTTGATTTTATGATAATTGAGATCACGAATTATCTAGGTGCAAATGGATATGTCATAATGGTGAAAATCTTTTTAACCAAGATAGTTTTACAGGTTTGAAACTATATTTCATCAAAAATTAAAAAAAAAAAAAAACTATTTTTGGAGTTGGACCATTTTAGAATATTGCACTCATAATATAGTATTGGGTCGGTATCTGGTTAAGAATATCATATACACTTTCGTTATTAAAGTTATTTGGTGCATATTTTATAAATTCTCGCGTAAGTTTTGATTTTGGCAAATAAAGTGACAATTACTAGTTTGAGGACCA
The DNA here is from genome assembly GCA_022606495.2 of Halesus radiatus. Taxonomy (NCBI): domain Eukaryota; kingdom Metazoa; phylum Arthropoda; class Insecta; order Trichoptera; family Limnephilidae; genus Halesus; species Halesus radiatus. The sequence continues at coordinate 23,741 of JAHDVE020006912.1, read as the reverse complement.
ACTTGCAGCTCAGTCCCTTGTGTTCAGAGTCACCAGACGATAAGCGAGATTTCACTGAATTGTGAAAGTTGTACGTACCCCGGCAGTGCTGAATAACTCCGTTGCAGAAAATATAAATTCCTCCCCGAGAGCTGGACGATTCATCTGTAAATTTTATTATATGATTAGGGATCAAGAAGGTTAATGGTTTGGCAGAAAGAGTTTGAGGGTGAAAAATGATTTGATAACAGTTTTAATAATTTATCAGGAGACTCAATATAACCATTAACTAACATTTTGTAAATAAACATTGCAATCATGGGTTTAAAATCTTTTAAATAACTAAATAACTATCAGGCCATTTCACTGCAAGGGTGAGCAGAGACGATGGACCCACAAAACACTCAGAACAAATTTATCACATAAGTCACATTTATACAAAACGTACTTTTCTATCACAATTACTCTTTTATTTGTGGATACCGCGCAAGATTCCCAACTGTTGGAACCAGTGGGATTATTTCATTTCTGAATGGGGTATGTTTTGAGACTGAAGAAAGCGGGGGGAGGGGAAGGAGATGGGGAAAGGGAAGGTTAGGAAGTATTGGGCTATTCAGATCTGGTCACTAAACAGGGCTATTAGCATTTCTGAACGAGTGTCTACAACTTTGACTCACACTTGCCATGACTCATTATTCAATTAGCTTGATCGTGCACATTGTTTTAACCATTGACGGCCTCCATGGTCGAGGGGTAGGGCTCTCGACTACCAATCCGAAGGTCGCGGGTTCAAATCAAAATAACTTGTATTGTTTCACAATTAATTCATTTAAAAATAATGTGTGGTATATTTGCGCACGTTCCAGAGTGGAAGATACTCTCAGTATCGCCCTGGTGAAAGACCACCATTCAGAATTGAAACATTTCTTGATATGGCTTTTAGCCGTGTTTGGTGACCAGATCTGAATAGCCACGTATTTACCTACCTTCCTCTTCCCCTTCTCCTTCCCCTCCTCAATACCTCCAGCCTAGCAACATTCCCCAATGGGGATGCCATAGTCTCACTGGCTCCAGACGGTTGGGAGCAGTTGGGACTCTTGTGCGGTATTCATATAAAAAAAACCTGAATGTCGTATGCTCTCCTGAAACTTATTTCTCCGTTCATCAGTTCTACCTCCCTCACCATAAAAACATGTTTTTCTTAATCGTATGTTCATCATACATGCGTCGATCTTGCGTTCCCGTCGGCTCGACACACCCTCGACACATACGGTCGGTATGTTAATCTTGTATTTTTTAAACATGAAAAATATTGTATACCTACTTGTAATATTTAATATTTTCACAGGCAGGTTAACCTTAATCACGCTGTGAAAATACAAAATCTACAATTTAAAGAACCTGCCGCTATCGTGTTTTTTCCGAGCATATTTCACGCCCATGAATAATTTTAAATCGTGAAAAAAAATCTCCATAAAACATTGTTTCATTCTTCCTGGGGGGAAATAACGTTAAGGGTAAAAAATAAATAAATTTAAAAACCTCGATCCCGCAACGGTTAAAAGTTTTCTTAAAAAAAAAGATAGAACCGACAGAAACATTCTTTTAATATTTAATAAAAGTTTAAACAGATGCAAATTTTCAAAATTTCATTCTAAAATGGAATTTTTTCTAAAACCAATTTTGTTAAGATAACTCTGATAAATTCCATGTTTCCAATTTTGTAAATTTTCTTAGGTACATCGTCCCCTTCGCCCTTTCTCATGGTTTTTTTTCTTTTATCTATCAGAAACGACCTCGCGCGAACCAAATGGAGCGTTAAGCGATTTTTGTCGGTTACTATATTTATGGTGAGGTCGCATTGCTCAGAAGATTTGTAGAGCCGATGTAAAGATTTTTAATCATTTTAGTGAGTCAATAAATTCTAATATTAAAATAAAAATAAAGGGGAAACATGTCAGTTTCTGTAAAATTAATCATAAAAAGCGGGTTCCGAGTCTAATTAAAAAAAAAAATCATATTGAACTTTTTAATTATCATTTCAATGGACGTCCGTGTTACCGTGTTGGTAAAAATGTTAAATTTAAATGCTATTAAAAAAAAAGAACGATATTTTTACAATATTCAATAAGAGTGTAACTTCAATGAAAAAAAAATCTAATAGTGAAGAGAGAGAATTTAATTAAAAAGCTATTTATATATACATATGTTAATTAAATGAAATAAAAAAACTTTTTATTTTGCTCGCCTACCGGTTTCGGAACAACGTTCCTTCATCAGGGCAAAATATTAAAACTTTTTTTTTAATGTGAATACCGCACAAGAGTCCCAACTGCTCCCAACCGTTTGGAGCCAGTAAGACTATAGCATCCCCAATTGGGGAATGTTGTGAGGGTGATAGTAGCGGTGTGGGGAGGGAGAAGGGGAAAGGAAGGTGGGGAACGTAGATTTAAAAATATGGGAGAACATATTAGGTGTCGAAGTGGGTGTGGGGGCGTGATTAGGGATCAGTAAAGAGTTGGGAGAGGAGATAGAGATTGAGGAAGTGGTAAAGGGGAACATATTTAAGATGGGGGTGTAAGATGATTTTTTTTTTAAAGAAAGCATTTAGTTGAGACTGAACATGAATGTTTATGATTCATCTTCGAAAATAATAAAAAATATATGATCATTATTTAAACTAAAAACTCACACGGAAAAATATTTACATGACTAATCTTCAAAATGAATAGCTAACGACGTCAATTCCATCGTTATCATGCAGAAAAAAAATCAAAATTAAATATCAATAAAGGAAGTAGATACGCCACGCTTTCAAACATAATATAACATCTATTGATATAGTACTGGGACAGTTACTTTTTATCTATGTAAATGACATATTCATACAAAAGCTAAACGGAAAAACTGTAACTTATGGAAAACACCTACATCCATCTAGGAATTACTTTTTTTTTAAATCTTCTTTCAAATCCTAAAATTATAAAAAAATATTCATCAATTCCAAGATAAATTTAAAAATTATCTCAAACTGCTGTAACAGTCTTTTATTTGTAATTATTTTTAGATTTTTAGTTTTTTTTTATTTCTTTACAAATCTTGCGTTTTATTTTTTTTCTTTAAAACTTTTACCATTTATAACTTACTAATTTTACATGACTAATTCGTATTTTACTGCTGTACTATAGAACAGTGTTTTATGTTATGATCTTATTATTTATGCGACATTTTCTCACCAAACTCATGAACCTTGTTTCTTTATGGTGAGGAACAAATGTGTAATGTTTTTTTGTTACGCTATATTAATAATGTTTAATTAATATATACATATTTAAAAAAAATATTTAAAAAAAAAAGAATCTTGGACGAAGAGCCGTGAGAAAGCTGGCACAGTATAAATAAACATAGAATCTTCAGGTTTTCAAAAGAATATTTTGATTTTTAAGTATAGTGCCATTTAAGTATTCGACGGCCTCCATGGTCGAGGGGTAAGGCTCTCGACTACGAATCCGAAGGTCGCGGGTTCAAATCCCGGGGTGCGCAAGTAAATTTTATTTAATTAATTTTGGTTGTTTCACAATTAATTCTTTTAAAATGATAGTGTATTTGCGCACGTTCCAGAGTGGAAGATACTTTCAGTATCGCCCTGGTGAAAGACCACCATTCAGAATTGAAACGTTGGTTGAAATGGCTTTTAGCCCTGTTTGGTGACCAGATCTGAATAGCCAGGTATTTCCCTATTTCTCTACCTTCCTCTCCCCCTTCTCCTTCCCCTCACCAATAACTTCTGCCTCACAACATTCTCCAATTGGGAATGCAATAGTCTCACTGGCCCCAGACGGTTGGGAGCAGTTGGGACTCTTGTGCCTTATTCATATAAAAAAATATATATATAGGTTTAGAAAATATTATTACAGATTAATAATATTACATCCTATCTGTAAGTACTTATTTTTGTGAAATAAGTACCTACCCCATAGAACAAGTTGATGAACGATACGATTTTCATAATTTCAGTTAATGGGTTAGTTATCACCAAAACGCGACGCATCGGCAGATAATCATTTTAATGTTATACTAGTAGAGGTTAGGGATCAGGAACGCAGAAGATTGACGGAGAAATCGCCAATTCTGAATAATATTTATCGTGGGAGGAACTTTGATATTCTCATTAAATAGAAGAAGACTGTGGCTGCTTAAGTTCCATTTCGGGCTTTGTTAGTCTTCTAAATAGTTCAATAATTCAACGTTGACAGCAATTATAAATATTATATAACCTTCCTAAAATATATCTAGATTTAGCTAAACTTAAACACCACTACCTGCTTTACGTGATGACTAATTATGTAGAAATAATGGTAGTCGATGAGTTAAATGGGCATGTTTTTGATTACAGTAGAATTTCTCACATGCTAAGATTAATGGATCTATATTTAAACAAACGTATTACAGTTGTGTCAATATTCAGGTAAGTATTAAGTATGTTTAAGGTATTCTAGAACCTTCCTGGACGAGAATGATGAGGTCGTCTTTGAGTTCGTTCTATGAATGAATATACGGGTGATTTCCTTTGTGTCATTTCAGATGATGGATAATGCAGTATTTTCTGGAACCAGGTATTATAGTGTAGGTACCTTGTACAATATCTACCCCGGATCAATAGTAAAATACTTTCAATGCTAACGCAATGAATTAAAAAAAATTGTTTTCAAAAAGGCCTTATTAAAATTGTTGATCATTGAAGAAAATATTAACAACTCTCAAAATGAAACATGAGACCGAACAGACACATAAAAGGGCTACGACCTCATGGTAAAGGTCCCGGATAGCCCATGAGGTCATGGGTTTGAGTCCCAGTTGCTACCTTTGTCTTTTGTGTCTTTTCGGTTTCTTGTTTCATTTTGAGAGTTAGGTGAGGTTAGGTTATAATATTATCTTCAATGATTAAAAATAGTATTATCTAATATTAAAATAATAATAATATTTAAATTTTAATAAAAACAATATTAAAATTAAAATAAAATTGAAATAATAAAAAATATTAATGTTCAAATAATAAAATGTAATATTATATTCAATGATTAAAAATATATTTATAATTTTCAATAAGTTTTCCATAATTAAATACTTTATTAAAATGCATTTAACATTATTTTATTTGATCGGAACTTACTCAATGATAGCACGCAAGTGGTAGTGAACGAAATAAGCGTATATTTTGGAAGCTAAAGAATGCCACCGTGGTAGCCAACCTCCTCTAGGAAAGTTTAATTGAAAAATAAGAAGACTTACATCGAAATATTGGCAAAAATACACATTTTTATGTCATTTCTGTAGGTAGATAAATACCTTCTTGTTTTGAATTACCTCTTATAGACTCTCCCTTCACACGGCATCCAAATGTGACGTAAGCCTTGAGGGAAAAGATTTCGATCTAAACCTCCTGGATGGGGGAGAAAAAAAAACTACCGTCTCAATCGGAATTCCAACAACTACAAAAAATCTGTAACGAAAATTTTTTACGCATCGGGAACAATTTATAAAAAAAATGTTTATCAGTATGAGGAAATAAACTTAAAAACGTGCAATAATGGCACTGGAGTCACAGAGATGCAATTAAAAAAGTTAGAAAATGACACATTAAATTGGTTAATTCCGTGAAAGTGGCCGTCCCAACTTACTTTACTCGGAGTGCAATATTTAAAAGTTATTCATGGAATGGCGGACACTTTGTTATTGTTTACGTTCGCTATGACGCGTTTAGGAAATATTTGCATTTAAGGGACAGGAACGCAGCACGGTAATGGTTAATTTACATACTCGTTAGCTGCAGCGCTGGGTGTAATTCATTTATGAGACTTTTTGCCATCAATGCGACGGAGAAAATTAATTACACTTTACAAAGGAAATTCGCAAGCACCGCCAGTTGTTAACATTATTTTGCTGATTTGAAATATGAAATACAAAAGTTTAAATATTTATCAAGACAATTTCGTTAAGATTAACAGATACCAACATAATCCGTATCGAATACACATTTAAGCGGTATAGTGGAAATCAAAATCGCAATTTTCCAACTCAAAGTCGAAAGCGTTTTCCTTCATGCAATGAATATAGTCAAATATATTATGGGCATGTAAGAATATATTAATAATAATTGGATTATTTGTATAGCGCCGTTTTTGTGTAAAATCACCTCAAAGGCGCTGTACAAATCTTAATTCCTATTCTCTATCTAATCATGCACAAACAGACTGGCAGGTCGCCAGGTAAGTATGTTTTTCCATTGTATATTCCATTATATATTCCAGGTATATTCCATTGGATGTATTTTTATTTAGTAACTTCTATCTTCCATTATATAAAGAAGAATGCCCGGTCGGGCGGGGTGATGAAATTTTTCGTACTTGACTTTCAAAACAAGAGAAAGGTCATTGTCTACACGAGATTTTGAAAAACCACCCCTTGCCCCTTTCTAACCCCTTAAAGCGGAATGTTGGTACTTTGTGATGAAATTTCGCACACTTGACGTTCAAAATAAGAGGAAAATTACTGAAAATGGGTAGGGAAGGGTAAGGGTAAGAGGAGGGGAAGGGGTAGGAGCAGGGGTAGAGGCAACACAATACTTTAATTCAAACCATTCATAATGCCGGGTCCTTCAGCCAGTAACTGATAAATGTAGTTACTATGGGAGGAGGTGTGTAACGGACAAAAAATAAAACATTATCAATTTTTTTACATAAAATACATTAGTGATTTATGGCGGTCTTAAGGCTAGCTTAATAGCATATAACAGTTGCCTAGTAGTTGGTCCTGTTTTAAAAATCCATGTTGCGGCAATGTTCACTTTTTATGCACGATTTTTCAGTACGCTTAGTTTATTTAAAAAAATAATTTAAAAATCTATAATTAAAGCAAAACAATGATCATATCAGCGCGTTGTTCAAGCTAATGTAACATATTCTGGCATAAACATTATTATCATTTGTAACACAAATACTAATGAGCTGAATTAACTGGTTTCGAGGGAGAATTTCCCCACCTATTTATATATCATAATTGAATAACTCAAATAAGTCAATCAAGATTACGCAACGGCACATAGCTGACATGACGCACGTAATGGATTCATAAATGAGCCTTAAATTCATCACGAGGTTTTGAATTAGCATGCAATTAATTTGGTATCTAATTAATAACTGCAAATCCTGAAAATCCACATTGAAAATAGATCGATTGATATGTTAATATCGGATCTTCATCAATTTTGATCAATCATTAATATATATATATATATATATATATATATATATGTAAAATATTCATTTTAAGATAATAATGGTTATCAGTGGAATTTAATAAAACTTCAAAAAAAAACTCAATTCTCACGCATATCTTCAGGAGTACGTGTGTTCCAAAGCTTAGTAAAATCCGGTCAATAATGACATAAAAAGCTTTTGTTTGGTTAGCGCCTCTAGCGTCCCGGGTTATAACGCATCCCAGACCGTGTTGCTAATATAATAAATATTTTATTCAACTTCTAGACAATTAAACAGCGAGGCTTTAAATGTTAATACTATCCTAATAGCATCTCTTAAAATATATATATATACGAGTACATGAGTAAAAAAGGAGTAAAATTATATGTCGGTTACGTAATATTTATTTTTTAAATTTTCGATTACTTTAATTAATTGAAAATATGTTTTACAAAAATCTGCTAAAATGCATGTAAAAACCTAATTTCGCCAACATGTAGCATGTTGCTAAATGTCAGGATCTGCGCGTTCGTCATATTTCTATGGTATTTGATCCCACAAACTTAATTAAAAAATTTCTTCGGTAGAAGTTTAATTATTTTGTGGCATCATTATTAATGTAATTAATACGTAGTACGTTGTTTATTTGTGCACGTTGTTTATTTATTTGTTCATTTCTCTTTATTTGCAGATTTTTTTTATAATTTAAGAAATTATTATTATTTTATAAAATTATGTGTACTGTAAATTATTAATAAATAATATCGTATCGTGAACGCCTCAATAGGAAAACTAGTACTGAGATATTAACTTATTTATGATTTAGTATTATTGTGAAATTTTTATAAAATTATGTTTAAGGATAATAAAAAAAATATTAAAAAATTAAATACTTATGTGTAATGTAAATTTTGTTATGTTTGATTTGATGTAATAAAGTTATGGAAAAAATCTGTTCCTTTTGATTTTATCCAGATCGAGATATTAAGTTTTATTAAAATGTGTTGGTGTATTCTCTCCTGTTTGTTTTAAAGATATTGTATTTAAAATGTCTTTATTCTTGTGTGGGATATTTTAATTGAATATTAAAGGTGTAGTTTGTTGAAGAATTTGTTAAAATAATTGGTTGGGATTGTAGGGGAATATGAATATTAGATTTGAAGAGATTAAAGATAAAAAATTTAGCATAAAGGTGTCTAATTGTCATAACGTCTAAAAGCTTGAAAATTTCAGCAGAATAAGTAAAGTATGGTACTTAAATTATAATTTAAATTATTGAATGTGCTTTTACTAGTGGATCTATACAAATATTAGTTGTATTTCCCCGAGAGAGTAATCCATATGTGATTATGGATTGAGAAAGAGCAAAATATATGCTCCTTAAAATTATGCGTGGGAAGATGTTCTTATTGCTTTTTCAAAAAAATATTATTTTTTTTAGTTTGTTTTTAACATAGTTAGTTAATGTAGTCAGCCCAGCATAGGTTTGCGTCAATTACTATTCCTACAGTTTCCACCACCACTTTCAACAGACACATATCTACATGTATATCTACATGTATATGGTTTAGAAGAAAAGCGTCCCTCATAAAAGGATAGAGATGATATTTTTTAATAAATCGAGGGTCCATAAATTAATACATAACGATTGCAATTTTTTATGAAGTAGGACTAAGTGATTTTAATATTAGAGTTAAGGAGCACCTAGGGTGTTTAAGTAATAATAATTCTTCTGAATTTGGCAACCATATTTTGGAAACAAATCATCCTTTTGACATAATTATTTGTATCAAAAGAATGATGGGGCTTAAAAAATTTACCTACTAATACAACTGGTTTACATTTAGATTTTAGAAATTACAGAAAGTATTAATAGTCAATTAAATATTTTAACCAATTAATATGTTAACAATTATTATTTTTATAAACAATAATTATTAATCTAAAACACTCATCCAAATTGAAAAAACCTTCCGAGCAAAGATAAATGTCGTCGGCAGGACTCGAACCCGCACCCTTCTAATGTCCGGTCAGATGCTCTACCGTTGAGCTACGTCGGCTTATCGCAAACCCACCAAGTTAATCAATATATACTAGTGTTCCATTCAATAACTACTGTTTTTATTATATTTTCACCTGTAAACAACCAACTTTATTAGTATTGAGAGAGGCTTGTAACGGCTAAATCCCTCAAATAGATGGCGTCGAGACAAATTATGTCTACATTTTATTGGTGAAAAATTGCTTTGACTTGTCAAATATTTATTAATTGATAAACTAAAGTTCTTTAAAACTTAAGACAAGATTTTTGTGCATAGTGCAAAGGGTAACAATTATTATTTTTATAAACAATAATTATTAATCTAAAACACTCATCCAAATTGAAAAAACCTTCCGACCAAAGATAAATGTCGCCGAGAGAGAATAATAATAGAGCATCTGACCGGACATTAGAAGGGTGCGGGTTCGAGTCCTGCCGGCGACATTTATCTTTGCTCGGAAGGTTTTTTCAATTTGGATGAGTGTTTTAGATTAATAATTATTGTTTATAAAAATAATAATTGTTACCCTTTGCGCTATGCACAAAAATCTTGTCTTAAGTTTTTAAGAACTATAGTTTATCAATTAATAATTAATATGTTTTTCAAAATAGCTTTCTCTTATATTTATAGTCATATAGTTTAATGGTTCAGTTGCATACCTAATTAACATAGTGAAGCTAGCCGGTAGTATCTACCTAAAGTAATTAACAGAAAAAAGTTGAAACTTTTCATAGTCCGCGACATTGTAAATAACTATAAATATTTGTAACTAAATAATTAATATCGAAAATCTCAAATAAAATAATGTTTCAAATAAATACCTACTCTTCTTTTGCCAATAACCTTCTACTAAATATAATATCAATGACAAATGGTATTTAAACAGTAACTGCAATATGTCGATGGCTGAGTTGGTATCACGTTTGGGTCTGACCCAGGCGTCATGAGTTTAATTCCTCGGTCGGCTAAGTCCCCCATCACGACACAAGCAACATCTTCCGCTTACTGTGATGGTAGTAAAAGATTTTCAAATATTGTCAGGTTATTCGTAACCAGGGAATATTTGTCTTTCTTAATAAAAATATATCATGCAAGTGTTTTCTAATATTGTGTCATGTGCGTGCAAAATAATATCTTCTCAAGCGAAAACTTTATTATTTAACGTTTAAATCTAGAGAAACCTACAAGGTATAAGATAAACCCTACCAAGTGGTATTTGTACAGCGTCCTTGAGGTGATTTTTCACAAAAACAGCGTTATACAAGTTATCCAAATATTATTATTATTATCTATATTAGAATATTAGTAATATAAATTTTAATATTAATAACTATTATTTTTTTCATGCCTTGTTATTTTATTGATTTTATTTATATTACCAATAAAAATAATTTGTTTTTAAAATTTGTAATATGTATTTATTTAATATTAAATAATAATTTATTTTTATTTTTTCAAATTCGTTTACATTTTTTAATTAATTATTTACCTACTTTCATCACTCATTGTTAATGTATGTTTATTTTTGTAATTTTTATATACTTGTCATTGTTTTTAGTATTCTGTTTATCCTGATGTGGAAAGTTTTGCTTCTGAAGCATGTAGATATTTATATATTAAAAAAAACAGTGCGGTATGCAAAGTACTTCTTACTAATTATGTTAGTTAATATTATTCAAACCAGTCAATACAAAAAATAATATATAATTTTTATTATTATTATTTATTTGAATAAAATAAAAATAGTCAGTGGTTGAGTTATCATCGCGTCTGAATACCACTCAGAGATCAAGCGTCTTAAGCCATTTTCCGCTTACTGTGAAGCTAGTAGAAGATTTAAAAAATATTTTTAGGTTATTCGTAACCTCGGAATGTTTGTCTGTCTTTAAAAAAATACATTTTCGTTGTGATGTGAGTACGTAACACGTAACATTATAAGACTTAAATTATAAAAAATACGTAATTACTATTTTTAGTAAATTCATTTTTTAATGGTGTAATGTTCAGCTTATTTGTCTTTCAAACAGTTGATCGGGGTTTGATTCTAGGCCGTGTTATTTATTTTTTTGTAAAGTAAAATATCATGAAACTAATGAACTTCCGCGGTTCAGTGGTTACGATCCTCGGCTACGAATCCGGAGGTTGCGGGTTTAAATGACGGTGTACTCAAGTAATATTTTATTTGGTCGATTTGTTAATATTTTACAATTTGTTCATTTACAATAATAAATAATACATCTGCGGCACGTTCCAGCACGGAAGATACTTTCAGTATTGCCCTGGTTAGAACCGAAACGTCGCTTGAAATGGTTTTAGCCGTGTTCGGTGACCAGATCTGAATAGCCAGGTACTACTTCTCTACCTTCTTCTTTCATATCTCCTTCCCCTCCCCACTACCTTCAGCCTCACATTATACTTCAATTATGCATTCCAACCATCTGGCAACAGATAGTTGGTAGGAGTTGGGGCGCTTGTGCGGAACTCATATAAAAAACCTCCAAAAGTAAGCTATATACGATGTATTTTAAAATAAGCTATTTTGTGAACATACCATATGTTTAGTATATACATCTACATTATTCAATAATAAATAAATAATAATTTAAAGATACCTGTACTAAAAAAAAATATTGTAGTAAAAATAAAAATAATTTAAAAACAGGCTTATAGGCTTCACTTGTTTTTATTGCCCACTTTTATTGAAGCACATAAATATTTAATTTAAAGAGCGATTGCTGACTTTATTGCTGATATATCAGCTTTATTGCTTTGGTGTTGATGGACTATTTTTAAAATCTGAAATCAATCCTTTAATATTTTTAAATTTATATATTATATGTTTTTTATAATTTTTATTAAGAAAATTGGGTGCGACACTTCAAAAAAAATTCATATTAATACCATAAAAACCTAAACTATAAGAAAAAAACCTATAAGCTCACAAGAAAGTCCTTGAAATCTATGTCTGTAACCTCTTGGTAATACCGATAAGCGGGAATCGAGAAGGATTCTCACGGCACGGTCTCCGTATATAGAAAATCCACTTGTGTAACGTCGGTGCCAGTACTTTATCATGGGAGTCTAAGAAAAAAAGTCGTAACTTCTAATTAAATCTTCTTTTTATGATCAGCTGTAACGGCCATGAAAGGCTGCGTGGTTTTTCCTTACAGCGTATTTTTGCTAATTCTTTTTACCAATGGTGGACCACATAACTCTGGCACGTGACTAGTGTGCGTAATTATTTCACCCGGTTACAATTCACCGTACAGACTCGGTAAAAAAAACAATTGTTTCAGACACAGAATTGTGGATTTGTGTGTTTAAAACCATGATATTATTCTTTGTTGTTTTTGTGATTTTTTTTAACGTAGATTTGTATCAATGAGTGTCACAAACAAATGTTTTTGTAACAAAGTAATAAAACGCGTTTGAATACGTAAAAACGGGTTATATTTGGATGACACGTATATTGTATACCGATGATGCAAATCAACTTACTTTCTTTGTGATACTAATATTTTACATAATTAATTAATACCTACATTGAAATAATTTTTTTACTCATCTCAATGGAAGAGAATACGGACTGGCTACATGAATAGAGGTGTTTCTAACAGCCTTAGTATTACTGGATCTCACCTAATAACTTAATATTATCTTTGCACTATGAGTAATCTATACGTCTTTGTGCAGCTAAGTAGATTTAAAGCAATTTAATAAGGTACAATCATGATATTGTGTACAAGCTTTACAAAGGGTTTTCACTAAATGAAATAGCCAAGTCTCGTAAATATTTTATTCCCAACGTGAAATCTTTTCTCAGAAGAATTGTCTGCTAAATTTAAAACCCCTATTTACCAACTGAAAAACTTTAAAATTGTAATAAAAACGATCGTAATAACGTCATTAAACAAGAAGTACGTACTTTGTTTTTGGTTATTGAAATATCAGTGAGACAATTTTAAGAAACTTTTGTATTCAGGCGTCATCCTCGGGATTGGGATAACGTTTCGAATCACAAAATTCCCTCACGTCTCCGAACAATTATTATGACATTAGCAAAGCACATCACGCGCGTTGTAAACCCTAGTTTTCACCACACGAGTAAGTGGAAAATTTCATCCAAATTATTACTCTCGAGTAATAAACCACTAAGTATCTTGTACTATTGTACTAGGAAACTGTTTGTTAAAACGGTCCTTTTTGTAAGAAGCTTTTTCCTTTTTTTATTGGCACGAGGCGAGTCTTTAAAACTGATCCCGAACTTAATCAGAAAGTGAATGAAAGCTTGGTAAAATAAAGTCACCGTCTTCGACGAGAACCTAACATTTGCATGAGCTAATTATCTATTTTTCTAATTGATTTAATTTTTTGACAAAGTGGTGGTCGGTTCGTTGTTCTGCATCGTTGTACTACTTTGATCCGTCCATGTAAAGTTTCAGCTCTTCGGGGTTGGAAGGTACTGAAGTGAATGTAGGCGAGACACCTATTAGGCTGATCAATTAACACCAGCGATAAATATACAGCAATAGAGTATTTGGAGGGTGAAAATCGAATCTAAAAATAGACCAAGTGAATTCCAATTAGGAATTTTTTTTTAGCTAAAAAACGGCGAAAGAATTTAGCGTTAGCATAAGAAGGAAGGATTAGTCTTTCAATCATTATTTGCAGTTATCAGCATTTCAATTTGGGAGGCGGACATACCTACCGCCGCCCGGGAACCATTCATACGATAACCAACACCTCCGACATAGGTCACCCCAAGTGGTACGCTACGTTTGGTGACTTAGTAGGGGTGTTCGGGTTCATGGATTGAAGTTGGTACAGGCCTCCGCGGGAGAGACGGGTTGAGGGACACCCTTTACCTCTCCAGTCGGATAATCTCGACCCATCGCCATGTACCGTACTGGAAGGGATGAATTCATACGTCACTCTTGGACACACTGACCCCTAGATTCCTACCTACCCCTCATAACTAGTTTCTTCCCAGAATTTCCTCTCCTTCTTTTCCCTGAAAAAACTCCTCACACAGCATCCCCAAAGAAGACATAAGCCCTGAGTGAAATTATTTTCCTCAGGGCACCTGTTTTATTTACGGACTAAGTGGATATAATTGGTGGAGACATATTAAACCATGTTTTTTTCACGATAAAAACAACGTCATGAATTATATTGCAAGTTGGTCATAAAGATGAGGTATGTAAAATGGAAGTGTTAATGAAATCTGGCTTTTCAGCTCTTTTTACTGTGGCCCAATCATTTTCAATCGACGATTTCTTTACTGATCGGCGATGTTGCAGTTTGCTTTTAACACACTGATTATGTATATATAGGTAAAGAAGCGAGAAGTGGTTTTATTTAAATAAAAAAAGCTTCGTTCGGATCGATGCTGATCAATATTCAATCATCGGAAATTCTAAAATCTGAATCCTCTTCAAATCTCTAGATGGAAGCTATATAGCTTATATAACGTGGGATAAAAATAGTATGGCTCAAAGTTTAGTTGGAAACTTTTATCAAGACGTGTGTTTGCTGCCATCTGAAACACGTTGTTCAAGTTCTAAGAAAAACAAAATCTCAAACTGTTTTGGAAAGTGACGAAAAGATTGAAGCGTTTTACAAGTTTGTTAATAACTTTGTGTGATACCTATCAAAGCGTGTGCCATGGTTTCATGGAGAAGCCATGTTTGCATAAGAGCTTTCAATCTAATATTACAAGAAGGATATTTATGTTTAAAGAGAGTCAATCAATAGACTGAACATGAAAGTCGTAGTTTAAAAAAATTGAAAAGCTTGCCATATGATTCTAAGCCTTTTAACCGTGACGTATTTTGTTTTTTTTTTTTTTTAAATACGTTTATTTTGTTAGATTATGTCAATATTTTTAAATGAATGGACAATTTTCATTATCGTGCTAACATTGAATTTCTTTAGAGATTTTTGTTCACTATATTTAAAATAGTAATAGAACTACCAGAGGCATGATCTACATGACATAAACTCATAAGTCATGCAATCATTAAGAAAAAAAGGAAACGTATTGATTAATTAAGACCGGTCAGTGGCTGAGTTGCCATCGCGTTTGGGTCTCACCCAGGCGTCGTGAGTTCAATTCCTCGGCTGTCAAAGTCCTCCATTTAGGACACAAGCAACATCTTCCGCTCACTGTGATGGTAGTAGGAGATTTTCAAATATTGTCAGGTTATTCGAAACCAGGGAATATTTGTCTTTCTATTAAAAATAAAATGAAAAAAAAAAATATATATATATATTTTTTTTTTTTAAATTATGGATAAATTTATGCAAAGAGTGTTTTAAAATGTATGGGTAATTTAATGGGAATTTATTATCCTTCCGCTTTTTGGGGAATGCACAGCTTAATAACCCCTGGGGACTATGTTACACTCAATAAGGGAGAGTTGTAAGGAAAATTGAATACATTATATGTAAGAGGCTAAGAAGGAAGGGGGGCTTCTCGAATATTTTGAACTAATTACTCAACATAACAACGCAATGATTCAAAATCAATAAACAACATTTAAAGGTATTACGTTTCTATTTTGAAACTAGTTTGTGATAATAAGTTTTCCCTCTAACCTGACCATCCTTAATGCTTTCAAAGCGATACAAAAAAAACCCGACCTCAAATAAAAGAGTTAAGCTTTTTCAGCCCTTACATTCAATAATCGTACTTGCCACTTTAGAAATGAATACCCGTACTTCTCGGAAGAACATTGAATATAATGAAATAAATTAGGGTAGCGACTTGTAAGAAGGGAGGGGTCTGTCAAAGGGATACGCATTTTTGTATTTGGGTCACGTTTCGGCTTTTACGAAATTAGCCGTCCACTAAGGGCCCGGCTAGAGAGAAATAATTTAAACCTTCTCTTGGCAGGTAATTCAAGCGGAGGCCAACTTTTTGATCCCTCTTCAGAGTGTCATTTGAAGATTGAGTTTTGTAATACCTATTCCTAAATATGGCCATGAATTTAAAGGAGATTTAAAAAAAATTATGATAAAGTATCAACTTTATGATCTTAACTACCGTATACTGCAAATGTTACATCAATCGCATGCAATGAAGATTTTAAACGAACGTATCTTTCATTCTATGTTTTTAACAGAAAGACTAACATTCCCAGGAAATGAATAATAAAATAATATTCGAAATCTTTTACCACCAAATAAACTGAATAACTCTTTGTATTATTGTTTTTATTTGGAGTAAAAAATTAAGACCGTATTTTAGTCTCCTGTGAAATATTCTTTTGTTTTTTTTTTCTTAATCAAACAATAAGAAAAACTTCACATGTCGTCACTGGTAACTCGACCGAGTAACCTCCCAATCCCCGATCTGGCCCAAACTGTCCGAAATCTGCAGATTTTTAATGTTTTTAGCTGAAAAAAATGTCACCCGAGAGTAAAATGCCATCTACATTTTTTACTCTAAATAAGCTCAGCAATCACTGGTTAAAGTTTGTCGGGTACGTCCTGTTACACCCTGTAAATAAGATAATATGCTATATTATTAATGCAGAAAATCAGTATGTGTGAAGCAGCAAAGCTTCTCGAATTGCGAGCTTAATTTAAATTTACTTAAAATTTTGTGTATTGCTATTCTAGGTAAACGCAACTATTTTTTTCTGGCAACGAGATAAGGAGCTTTAGAAATATCAATTTAACTATCGCTGCAAAATAAAGGCGCAGAGCCATATTTTTCAACTTTCAAGTAATCACTATGAAAGTCGGGGAGGAACTGTTTTCACCAGAAAACATCAGAATAACTTATTTTTTAGCTAAAATCTTAAAATCCTTAAGAATTTTTAAAACGGATATTTAAATCAGAATATTTTATGATCTCTCATATTGTGTTATTTTCTTTAAATATTTGAAATAATATTCGGATATAACCCCAGGTAATTTGTTTGCGCCGAAAAGAAGATATTAAGAAGGATAGACTTTTCCTTTGTTGATGCTCATTTAGATATTTTTGTATATTCTCTTGCCATAAAATACAAATATAATAACAACAAGAGTTTTATTGATATTTTGGAAAGAAACTGAACTTATATAATTTTATTTTAAAAACAATAATTATTTGAAACACTCATCCAATTGAAGCTTCGAGCAAAGAATGTCGATTCGAACCTGCACCCTTCTGATGTCCGGTCAGATGCTCTACCATTGAAAATGACATCAGAAGGGTGCAGGTTCGAGTCCTGTCGGCGACATTTATCTTTGCTCGGAAGGTTTTTTCAATTTGGATGAGTGTTTCAGATTAATAATTATTGTTTATAAAAATAATAATTGTTACCCTTTGCGCTATGCACAAAAATCTTGTCTTAAGTTTTTAAGAACTTTAGTTTATCAATTAATATTATATAATTTTGTTCGGATTTAAGTTAATTATTTATTACGATACTAGAAAACCCAAAACAATGGTGGATTTTCTGGTAGGTACTGATTTTGAATATTTTTTTTAATGTACCCAACAGACAGTAGTTTATGGTGCTTTAAATGCTGAAAACTCACATTATTTTTAAATCAACCAAATATTTAGAATTAATTATTAACTGTTTTTGTGTTTAATTCGTAGAACTCCATTTAATTTTTTTATAAATTTAATGTAAATCAAATTTAATAATGTTATTATTAAGTTCTGCAAGTATTTTTAGTTGTTATTATTGTGACAGCTGTTTCAATTTATAATATTTGTACCATATGGGCCAATCTTGCGTATTCAATTTATGCGAAAATAAGGAACTCCAGTCCATTTTTTTATTTTTTTATTAATGTTGACATCCTAACTTAATTTTCTGTTTTTTTTTTTTTTTTTAATTTTAAAGTTCGTTTTTATGGTTAAAATAATTGCTAAAGTTTCAATTTTTTAAAGCTCACCAAAACGTACGAAATCTATGGCTTGTTGGGTGTGACGTCACACGAACCAGTCGGATTAGCGGTTCAATAGGCAGTAATCGATATTTTATGAATATCATACAAAAATTCGAGAACTTTATACTCAAATTTAACTGCTTTTCATTGAATGAAACATTGTAGAATATCACTCGTTACTATTGAAGGTGAATTGTACCTAAGTGTAAAAATACATTCATATCCGCAACTAATTAACAATTTATCAGCGTTCAAAGAAAGTCCATCGCTAACATTTTAATAACTAGCTTAAAATCAGAATCGCTTGCGTTAATAGCCTCTTTCATTTTTCTGCGCATTCGCGGAAAACAGACGCATGCGCATTGCGCATCTGCGGACTTCAACAATCCGTGACAGCAGTAGACAGATATTAACTTGAATTTCTTGGATAAATTGAATAGGTTTGAAATATTGGTGTAACTTCAGTGGCTTGAAATAAAAATAAATATATTATGCACTGTAAGAAATAATTGGTTATCATTAGAAATCCCCCGCTTCCACAATAACTAAAGAAATAATTACCAAAGTGCCATTGAAATTGTTGTTAGAGTATTATTACGTATAAAAATTGGTTAAAATTGGTACTGATTTTCAAGCAAAAACTCTCAACTATTCGCAATAAATAAACATAATGATTTTACGAGCGAAATGAAACTGTAAACAGCGGAATTATAAACTAAAAACATGATAAACAGCGGAAAAACATCTTATCTGGTTAGAGTTGGGCTCAAAAACGGCATTTGTGACGTCAGAAGCAGTGGTACCAACAGAACATGGTGTTTTGATGGTACCGTTATTAATTCACTTTTATATAACGATTTATAAAATCTACGTTTAATTATATACAATTAAAGTTATATATTCAGAATCGGCATTTGCTGATCTATACGAACATATATTTTTAAAGCCATTAAATCAAATGGTCAGCTTGTGCCATATACTCACCGCTTCTCAGTATGTTCACATTATCAAAACAATACATTATAAATGTGAAAACCTCACAGAATTCAGAATTTTAATTGCTTTCTGACTAAATCGGTTTTACCGATAATGAATCATTACCCATCCATCCAAAATTTTTTTTTAGGAGTAGGGGTAAATTAAAACATATAAATAAGTCGTCGCAATATGAATTAACCACAGTTTGAAAATGGCCAAAAACACCGAAACAGCTGTCACAATAATAACAACTAAAAATACTTGCAGAACTTAATAATAACATTATTAAATTTGATTTACATTATATCTAAAAAAATATATATATATATATATAGAAGTTTTGTTATTTTACCTCACCAACAAAAATATGATAAGCATTTGGAAACTCTATTTACATTATTAAAAAAATTAACAAAATAATGGAGACGAAATCAGCAATTCCCCTGGCAGACTTCAGATGAATCAAATATGCACTGGATTCGAATGATATCAAGAGCAGGTAATATCGAAGAACGTGTGAGACGTTCTATATGAATGAAGCAACGAATGTATTATTTCATGACTTGCTACATAGTAACCCGATGAGTTAAAATTGGGCAGAGATTTTTTTTACATTACACAAGTAATACAAAACTGAGGTAGAAATAACGCAACAAGAAAAAACAGCATACGAGGATTTACAGTAATAATATACAAACATTTGTACAAAAATATACGAGCACAATAAAAGCAAAGTAACTATCTACAAAAAAAAAAATTGCAAAATTTCGTACAAAAGCATACATAGATATAAAAAAATAAACTAGCAAAACCAGTAGAAGAAAAGGTTATGGTTATCATATTATATAATAAAGTTTCAGAAAGAATATAAAGTGTTTTTACAGAGCCACATAGTTTAATATATATTTACAAAAGCTGTTAATTAACTTGAACGAGAGCAAAAAACAAATTACTAGGAAAGAAACGGAGTATTTTCATTTTTAAATGATTTTAAATTTTTTTTATTTTAAAGCATTACATTTTTTAAAATTAGGGTTAATATTTACATATATGTTTCGAAAAAAATTATATATTATTATGTAGGTAATATATTCCAAAGATTTTATCTCATACGTGTGAGTTAGCCCACTCTCTGATGGTCCGGTAAGGAACGAACATTTCACTCGTTACTGCAGACACTGCGCAGAAAAGTCATGTTTGCTAAAGTAAGGTAACGGTTTACAACGCAGTACATTGTGGGACTTTTCTGCGCAGTGTCTCCAGTAGCGAGTGAAAAGTTCGTTCCTCACCGGACCGTCTGAGAGCAGCCTTAGAAGAATACGAATTTTTTTGTTATTTGAGCTTTGTGTTGATTAATGTGTTGATTGTAAAGTAGTTTTCTTCAGTGTGTGTTGATTGACGAGTGATTTGTAGTACGCTACTAATGATTTCATGTTGTGGAAAAATTTTGATTGGATCCTTCTAAAATATAAATAAATATCCCTCATATAAGTCTCCCAAAGAAGACCGATAACATTTCGGAGTGCACGGTTTTGAACCACCTGCAGGTCAACTATCCGATTACGCGTGCTAAACAGAGATGCGTAGATTTCCATCCCTTGTGAAAAAATAGTGTTAAACTTTGCGGAAAAATGGTTTAAAGGTATGAAAATTTGTTTCTTTTTTAAATTTTTTACTAATTTCTAAATATCGTGGAATCACAAAAAAAACTATATTTTGAATTGCGATTTCATTGAGCATCTTTTATGGGCGTCTCCAATCTATAAATAAAGCACTTTAAAAACAAATATAGATTTTGTTTAGGATTGAGGTACAAACTATTATTTTCTTCAGCATCAGATCAAGGTTTTAATACCCGCGATATCTGTTCGGGGTCGAATAGGATCGAAAGACAATCTTAACTAGCTATTTCATCGAAAGGGGGCAGAATGGTGGGTGGCCACATTATCGACGGCTATGATAGCAATGCTATTCTCACGTTTTAAATTCCATTGTTTGTAACATTACTAGCAGTTACCAATCGACTTGATAAGTGGTCGTAACATTAACACCCTCCAAGGAAATGCACTAGAGAATCCGAGTCCCATATAAAAATCCTATCTCTTCGGTTTGTAGAAGAGTAGTTGAATTAGGTGAAAACTAGTTATCTAATACTTAAAAAGTCTGCATTTTATAATATTTTTAATCATAGCGCAATCTTCTAAAATTATTGGGTTTATTATAGAAATTACGCATATACCTATTTAGAATGTAGAAATGCTAGAATTAATTTGATTGAAAAAAAGTCCTTTGAATATTTTTTGTCGCTTAAATTAACACGTCTAGTAATAATCAAAAACTTTTCGTTTTTAATATTTTTACGCACAAAAACAGAGAATAAGGTAATCAACTGTTTTAGTAGAAGGCAATAAGAAATGTTATTTTAATTTGGTGCCCGTGCCTGGCCTTATTGACATAAGGAATATATTGTCGGTGCCAATATGAAATACGAATCATAAAATTTCTGATTTCGCATAGAAACACGCGTTGGTCACACATTTTAATTATTATTTTTATAAACAATAATTATTAATCTAAAACACTCATCCAAATTGAAAAAACCTTCCGAGCAAAGATAAATGTCGCCGGCAGGACTCGAACCCGCACCCTTCTAATGTCCAAATATTTGAGGGATTTAGCCGTTACAAGCCTCTCTCATACTAATAAAGTTGGTTGTTTACAGGTGAAAATATAATAAACAGTAATTATTGAATGGAACACTAGTATATATTGATTAACTTGGCGGGTTTGCGATAAGCCGACGTAGCTCAACGGTAGAGCATCTAACCGGACATTAGAAGGGTGCGGGTTCGAGTCCTGCCGGCGACATTTATCTTTGCTCGGAAGGTTTTTCAATTTGGATGAGTGTTTTAGATTAATAATTATTGTTTATAAAAATAATAATTGTTACCCTTTGCGCTATGCACAAAAATCTTGTCTTAAGTTTTTAAGAACTTTAGTTTATCAATTAATACACATTTTAATTTTTATTCGTAATATCAAACTTTTACTATTTAAAATTACACGTATTTTATAAATAATGAGTAAGAAGTCTTGTAGAAAATATATAGTGATGAACATGATATGCTCTGTTCACTGGTAAAACATTAACTCAGACACTGCGCGTAGTGTTTTTGTATAATTTACATAACTTAATCTCCAAAATTTTGGATTTCCGTAGGCAGAATAAAGTTTCTAAGGCAACTAAATATTACATTTAAGCGAATCAAGATAAATATAGGGCATTTTAAATCACGATAATAAAATTAAAGCCCACGCGTAAATAAGGCCAATCTATTTCCGCACTCTTCCCCGAAGCTTACGATCGACTAAGATTTTTTTACGAATTTCCAAGACTTTCCTTCTCTCTCGATCCATTAGGACCGATGTCATACTGCTAAGCCGTTTAACGTTGGAATATCACCCTTGGCGAACGAATTCGTATTAACTTTATCGACTGGAAATACATTAGGAAAGGCTAAATACCTCTGATATAATTTGGGATCGACCCGATGCAATCAGATTTATTATAGTTTACTCTCGGAAATAAAACTCTTTTTCTAGAAATCTTTGCCACGAAGGAATTGTGCTTTGAAAAGAAACCGAGATTTCGCCAAGCATTATACATTTTACTGATAAGTAGTAAAAAAAGGAAATCATTGACCTTAATTACAATGACCTCCGTAGGAAATACGAGTACGTAAGAAATTTGATCCTATGTTGAATTGTCGCTAGTTCAAAACCAGAGCTTACAGAATTAAAATAACATTATCAATAGCCAGTGAGAGTATGGCATCCCCAATTGGGGAATTTTGTGAGGCTGAAGGTATTGGGGAGGGGGAGGAGAAGAGTAAGACGAAGGTGGGGAAATACCTGGCTATTCAGATCTGGTCACCAAACACGGCTAAAAGCCATTTCAAGCATCGTTTCAATTCTGAATCGTAGTCTTTCACCAGGGCAATACTGAGAGTATTTTCCTCTCTGGAACGTGCGCAAATATACTACACATTATTTTTTAAATTAATTAATTGTGAAACAGCACAAATTAATTAAATAAAATTTACTTGTGCACGCCGGGATTTGAACCCGCGACCTTCGGATTCGTAGTCGAGAGCCTTACCCCTCGGCCATCGAGGCCGACAAAGAATAACAATTAAAGAAAAGAATAAAATAATAATTACAGTATAATAATCATTCCAACATACGTTTAGAAAAATGTTGGCGTCGCTGGAAATATTTTTAAATATATTTTAAAATAAGTTCTGAATATCCAGGAAAGAACTTTATTGTTTTCGTTTAATCGCAGCCCAAGAATCGACAGTTAGCGGTGACCGAAAAATATAAAAAAGAAAAAATTACGGTGATTGTCGATTTGTGAGAATGTAAAACAACTACCGATCCTTTTTACACATTATAAAAATTAACTATTCAACACGAAAATAAATTGAATAAAATAATAAACCTATTTAAATATTAAAATTCCTTTAGATCAAAAACAAAAGAACAATATTTTTCTTAAAATGATTTAAAATATAAATTTACTAGCTGATGT
>JAHDVE020006911.1:0-59679 GCA_022606495.2 Halesus radiatus | reverse complement strand
CAGCAATAACGCCATCGAGATGGTTGAAAAGCTTACCCTGACCTTTAATAAGACCCCATAAGGCGTCATCACCAGGGAGCTGATTGAGGTCATCTCCGGAGTTGCTGCCCCTGAATAAAACGGGAATATAATCGACAGCCATCTTGATTTTATCCACCATCTTGGTTTTCAACATTTTTGAAACAATATTTCCATCTTTGTTGATACCCGTGGAATCAACTATCAATCTTGTAAACATTGATCATTGATCATAACAGATTTTATTTTACTTTTTTTTTAGTTTAAACAAATTTCTTTTTCTATTTATACAATAACAAATTATAAGGCTAATAAGATAATTAAGGATAGTTTTATGGTCCTCCTCACAAGGGTTTCCAATGCTGAGGCGGACTAGGTTTTATTTAAAAACTTATTATTTTCCGACGACGTTCTTTCCAAAATGTTGGATAACTCCTTTTCTTTGATTTCTTTGATCCAATTTATGGTTAGTTTTTTTGAAATCATTTGAATGTTTCCTTTTTTTATTGGTATAAATGAATTATAGAGCTGAGAGGAGAGATATTTATAGCTCCCTTGTCCAAAAAAAATATATTTATTCATACTGTCATTTCAGTTACCTCTTTTTTTGTGAAAATTGTGTTTCTGTGGTTTTTTTTTAATTGATATTTTAAAATGTTTTATTAAAACATCCCTTCTCGTACTATGTTGATCATACGCGACGGTAGGCCAGGTTTTTGTTGATCCGTTTGAATTTATATATATATGTATTTTTTTAAATCATTAATTTATTACTATTATTATGGGTAGTAAATTGCTTTCACCAGTTCATCGATTTTTAGTATTAAACTATATGTTTATCTTACTAGATCAACATACTACGGGAAGAGGTGATTATACATATATTGTATGTTAGATACTGAAAAAGATTTAATTTAAAAGACTGCAAAAAATTTTTTTTTTGGCGTTATTATGAAGGCTTTGAGAATGGTCTTTATTTGGTTTTTAGACATTTAAAAAAAATATTATTTGTAGTTTAATTTTTTTATTTGGATATTAATAGTGTTCAGATTTCCTAAACAATGACTCTACTGACTGACTCAATTTAGAATTGCATTATCCATTGACGCTTTACGTGAAACATTTTTTTTTTCATTTATGGTGCCGATCCCCATCCTAATGTACCATATTCAAAGCGGTAGTGGCACAGCGGTTAGTAATTTTTTTAATATCATTTTGATATGTAAGGTTTGTGATTTTTTATTACAAATATGTATTATGTAAGTTTCCTTGTGACAACATTTATGTGAGCGTCCCTCCAAAGATTTTCATCTATTTCTATACCAAAATATTTAATACTTTCTGTGCATGTAATAAGGGACATTGTGAAAAATTATTTTAGAGTATTGTTTGTATGGCACATTTTCAATGTTCAATTTTTTAATCATTAATTATTTTTTATTGAGATTTAAAAACCTCATTTTAATATTTAATCATTAAAGAAAATAATATTAACAAAACCTAAATGAAACATGAAAACGGGAAAAAAAAACGACAGAAAATAAAAAAAGATTTTCATTAACGCTCCGGCATCGAAGGAGTACAGTGTATATTGGTGATAATTGTGATCAAAAATTTATAGTGCACAAACAATATCTCGCCCACCGGGCGATCTACATAAACAACATGGAAACGCAAGAAATCATTAAAAACATTAAAGAATTAATAAATAAAATTACTTCCGTAAAAGATTCCAAGATAAAAACATCGCTGGAGCAAAGTTTAATATCCCTGGAAGAAATATTTCAAAATGAGCGTATCTGTCTACAAAAAAATCATAGATTTACAAGAAACGATGATTATTAATGACCAACGATACACCAAGAAACTCGAAGAAATTCTAATAACCAACCAAAAAACATACGCCCAAGTCTGTGACAACAAGAAACCAGCGGACACGAAATACAACATTGAACCGAAATACTCAATTTTATTAACATCTAACACCTTAAACGCCCAGAGCATAAAAACAAAAGTTCAAAAAAATATTGATTTAACTAAAATTAAAGACGGAGTCAACGGAGTTAAAAAGATTGGCGATAAAAAAATGATAATTTCATGCCAAAAAAAAGAAGATGCAGAAATATTAACCAACGAAATAAATAAGATAACTGGAAAGGAGATTTCGGCTGAAGAAATAAAAAAAAAGAAACCGTTCTTGATGTTAAAAAGGCTTCAATGCCAATTGACTGAAGAGGATATTATACATGGAATTATACAACAAAATCAAGAATTAAATCAAGAAGACAAAAATAATATTAAACTCATTAAAGAGTTAAAAAACAAATATAATGAAGGTAAAGAAAACGATACCACAAACTACATCATACAAACAACCGGAAAAGTAAGAAGAATATTATTAGACAAAAAAAAAATAAATATAAAATTCCAACGAGTGTACGTCGAAGATTGTAACCCACTCACACAATGCTATCACTGCCTTAAGTTCGGCCATACAGCCCAAAGATGTCTCGACAGGACGCAGCCACCCATTTGCCCCCATTGTACTAAGGAACATATACTCTCGAAATGCGAAAACAGAGAAATAAACCCAATTTGCAACAATTGCTGTGTGCAAAATAAAAGATTTAATTTGAACTATTCCACCGAACACCGGGTTGACAGTATAAAATGTCTTTACCGGCAAAAAATGCTTCAAATTGCTAGAGAGCGCATCGACTATGAATAAATATGGTAAATTATATCTCCTCATACTAACTTCAAAATGACTGATTTTATATGTAATGCTTTAGATAAAAAAAAACATTTATAGAAGAAAGATTATACCACTCCATAAGAGATTTAAATCTAATTTGCTCTGATAAAGGATTTACCTTATTTCATACTAATATAAGAAGTATCGAAAAGAACTTAGATGAATTAATAATATCTTTAAAAACATTAAATTATTTTCCCGACGTTATAGTGTTAACAGAAACACATTCCGCCGGCGAACTGAATTATAATATCCCGGGGTACTCTTTCTATACAACAACAACAAAGTTAAACAAAAACAGTGGTATTGCAATATTCATATAACCGCTATAATGTACTTAACATTAAAGAAATACACAATTTTCATAATGTAAACCTATTAAATATTGAGTTTAAAGACCAAAATAAATATTATAATATTATTGCCGTTTATCGTACTCATGCATCAGTAATATCACAATTTATAAATGAATTAAAAAATATATTATTAAATTTTAGAAATAAAAATAATATTATTGTTGGAGATATGAACTTAAATATTGCAAAAGAATACTTTAGTAAGGATAAAGATAATTATCTAAACATGTTAGCGGAACTTAATTATTTACCGTGCATAAATTCATATACTAGAAACGTTCGAGGTCAACGACCTTCATGTTTAGATCATATATTTACAAATATTTCTGATATCCAAAATATTATATCCGCCGTCATTCATACAACTATCACTGATCATTATTCATGTATATTCAATTATAAATTCTGTAATCCAACTTTTCCACCATTTAAACAAGAAAATGTTTCAAAAAAGTACTTAACATGGATACGTTAAAATGTAAATTAGAAGTAGAAAATTGGCTTGATTTATATCAATGTAATGATGTCAATGTTTGTTGTAAAATGTTTGAAGAAAATTCTCTAAATTCATAAATGACTCAACAAATAATGTCATATCCAAATCCAAACTACCTAACTTCAAACCTATAAAACCATGGATAACTCACTGTTTAATAGTATCCGTACGTCATAAGCAAGTTCTTTATAGATTAACTAATCAACATCCAAATAATGAACAATTACAGAAACATTTTAAAGCATATAAAAATAAACTCTCATATATCATAAACATACAAAAGAAAGCTATTATAAACAGAAGTTGATACAGGTTGAAAATGACAAAGGAGTATGGACGATTATAAATGAGATAATGGACAAAAAAAAGTATAAAAACAATGAAATCAGCTCTATTATTCATGATAATTCGAAAACATGTTGCAAAGAGAACCCTTTAAAAGCTGCAAATATATTTAACGAATTCTTTTCAAATATAGGAGAAAATCTTGCGAATCTCATACATAAAGATCCAAATATAACAATTCCAGACTGTAATGTTGATGTTAAAAATAAAATGTCAACATTTCAACTCACCACAGAGGACGAAATAGTAACTATTATAAACGGCATGAAAGGAGGCTCTGCCCCAGGTTTTGATAGAATTACAATTAACATTTTAAAAAATATTAAAAACAAAATTTCTAAACCGTTAATGCATATAATCAACACAAGTTTCCAATGCGGAGTATTTCCATGTAATTACAAACAAACTACCATAACTCCAATATTTAAGTCTGGTAATCCTGAAGATGTTAATAATTACCGTCCCATTTCAGTAATCTCAAATATTGCAAAAATTTTTGAAAAACTTGTAAAAAAAAGTTTAACCAGTTTATAAAATGTAATAGCATAATTTACGAAAATCAATTCGGCTTTATGGAAAGTAGAAGCACACAGGATGCAATTTCAAAATTAACTAGCCTTATTCACACTTCATTAGATAAATCACTAAAATGCCTTGGAATTTTTATAGATCTCAAAAAAGTGTTTGATAGCATATCTCATGACAAACTTATAATTAAATTAAGCAACATTGGAATAAATAGTACAGCTCTGGAATGGATAAAAAGCTATCTTTTCAAACGTCCTCAAGTGGTAAAAATAAACGAGGTACTTAGTCATAAAAAACAAGTAATTTTGGCATACTTTTTATCATCTATGTAAATGACATATTCATGCAAAAGCTAAACGGAAAAATAATATCTTATGCTGACGACACTGTCATAATAATTGAAGGTACTGACTGGAATTTATTAACAAGCTAGCAAATACTGATATTAATATATTAAAAAATTGGTTCGATAATAATCTACTCTCCCTTAACACTGGAAAAACAAAATTTATTCCTTTCTCTATCAATAAATTTAAATCAAACCAGAAATAAAAATTATAATACACCAAAGTAACTGCAACAGAATCAATTGTAATCAAGCATGTTCAATACTTAGTCCAACTTCCAAAATTAAATACCTTGGTGTATATATAGACCAGCATTTAAAATGGAAAACACATATTTGTGAACTTGTTAAACGAATTAGAAAATGTATATATATTTATAAGACTAAGAAATATTCTTAGACTAGAAAACCTAAAAAGAGTGTACTATGCAATTGTTCAGTCTATTTTACAATATGGAATTATTGGCTGGGGGGGGGAACATATGATAATATTTTAAGTCCACTTAAAATAATTCAAAGATTGATAATAAAGGTAATTTAAAAAAACCATCATCATTTTCCACTGAAAAGCTTTTTACAATATTCAATGTACCTACAGTAGATAAAATTTATAAAAAATATGCAATTATTCAAATCTTTAAAGAAAAAACGTTAAATAAATTACAATTTAATATATTCGCAAGGTATCAACAAAACATTAAAATCCCGCCATTCAATACTAAGCATACGCAAAACACATACCTATATCTAGGAATAACTTTTTTAACAATCTGCCATCTGATCTTAAAATTATAGAAAATATCCATGAATTTCAACATAGATTAAAAAATTACCTCAAACTACTCTAACAATTTAAAAATTTTTTTTAACTTTTATTATTATTAGATTCTCTTCTTTTCTTCTACTTTCTTTTCATTTTCTTTAATACTACTACTAGTGATAAATTACAAAATTTACACGACAAATTCATATTTTCCTGCTATTGTACAACAATATTTTAAGTTATGATTTGATTAATTAAGCGATAATCACCACCAAACACAAGAACCTTGTTTCTTTATGGTGAGGAATAGCTATATTATATTTTTTGTTACACTATATGAATCATGTCTTATTTTTATATACTCTCTGTAAAAAAAATTATTATATTAAATAAAAAAAAAATAAAAAAAATTTCAGTCGCATCTGGGACTCGAACTCAGGACCTCTGCCTATCCGGGGCAACCGCATAACCAAATTAGCTAATGAGACCGGTTCAATTTATGCCATCGTCATCGATATCTTACCTCAAATTCCAGATTTGTGAATATTATTCTCCATTTTGAATCCCATATTATTGGCAGTTATCTTTATAATTATCACAATGTTCTTAACGAACACAATTGCAAACTAGACCGTGTCTCGGATTAATATCCGATTTTTTTTGTTTATATGAGACATCTATTGACTTTTTTTAAAAGACCAAAAAATATATTCATTTTTTAATTATTTATTATTTTGTTGAGATATAAAAACTTAATTTTAATATTTTATCATTGTAGAAAATAATCATAACATAAATGAAACATGAAAACGGAAAAAAAACGACAAAAATAAAAAACAGATTTCATTCGCATCTGGGACTCGAACCCAGGATTTATTTTATTTCTATTTTCTGTCGTTTTTTTTCCGTTTTCATGTTTCATTTAGGTTATGTTAATATTATTTTGTACAATGATTACACATTTTTAATGTTTTAGTCCTGATTCTCAGCGCAGCATGAAAGAAAGCTAAAATCCCCGAGGGACGGAATTTAATAAATAAATATTCTCTACGTCAGTTCTAACAGCAATAGATCATTACAATTAAAATAACATGAGTAAAGAGGCCGAAGTTAAGTACGCGATGATAGGAATTCCTCAAGGATCTCAATTGACTGCATTTGATCTGCTATTGTCATTTCTTCACCAATTTCATGCCTCACTGCCATACATCAAGGTCGATATCCGAATTCCTTTATGGACTGTTAGCCCCCCCATTAATTCAATTTCCTGCATTCACCGTATTTAGATTACAAAAGCTCATCTAATTAATCGAAGGATTTACCATTCATACAATATTTCAAAATGTATTCGCACAATCCATTCATATCACCTATTTCAAAATGTACAAATATTATTAAATCATCGAAAAATTCTTGTTTTTTTATGACACTATTTTTGCGAAATATTATCACCTTAAGAAAAAACTTTAAATATATATTTTTTTAGCACCCAGCATAATCCATTGCATTGTCGCAAATTATGTATTTTCTTATATTCAAATATATAAATGCATATGTTAATATATATATTCTTTTTTTGCTTCTCTCATTTAAACATTTTTTTTCACTATATCTATATAATTCTTCTATATGGTCCACTCACTATAAAATTCATTCCGACTCCATTAAAAAAAATCAACATAAATTTCTAAGATATGTTAACTATAAACTCGTTTTACCTATTGAAACTATAAATTACAATCACTTAATGAAAGAACTAAAATTATTAAAACTATCAGATAGAAGAATTGTTTCTGATTTAACTTTTATTTTCAAAATTGTTAATGGTTTTATAGACAGCCCAGATATAGTCAGCTTAATTACATTTAATATTCCAACTAGAACTACTCGATCTAAAATTTTGTTTAATTGTAACAATAACTTCAGAACTGAGTCTTTCAAATATTCATTGGCACCTCGACTTCACACAGTAGGTAATACATACTCGTATTCAGATATTGTAGACATTTTCAACTGCTCTGAACACAAATACAAACAAACGATTATTGCATACATCCTCTATAATTATTAATATATGTGTCTAGAGTATAAGTAACAGTGAATGTGAGGTATGTTTTGATTTTTCGCCTCTGAACTCATTACTTAGAACTTACACTATGTTATTCCTGTATTTGTTCGATATATTATCTATGAACCTAGTGTGATGTGTTTTGCACCTGTTTATTATAACAAACTTTATATGTAAAAGCCCATATAGGGCGTATATTATACAATAAATAAATATCTGTAAAACACAAAATATTTGCATGCTGTATATATATTTTTTAATTGTTTTTCATTTCACGTTTCTGTATACTTATCATTCCTTAGTTGGAACTCACGATTTTATACGTATTTCTCCATTTATTTTATTCATGTTCATTAATTCTTTTTGTGTTTAATTCTTACCTCACATAACAGGGAATCCATTATCACAATTATTTTCTCAGTAAATCGGTTTCACCGGTAAGAAATCATTTAAGGCACCATAATAATTGAAACTGGGTGGGGGTAAATATAATCGCATAAATAAATTATCTCAACGTGGCCTAACCACAGTACCAAAATGGCCTTGAAAATCGATACAAAAAAAAACAAATATACTTTGAATTACATTAAATTTAAAAAAAAACATTATATTATTTGTTTTCACTATAAAAACACAAATTATTTATATACTTTTGTAAATTCAGTAATTGTTTTTCATGTTTCTGTATACTTAACTTTCCTTAGTTGAAAATTTTATTTTTTTATATATGTATTTGATTACACAATTCCCTTTCCTTACATATTAACGTGCACTCCTTTCCTAAGTACAAGCATCAGCTTGCATTAGGAAAGAATATATATTGCACAAAATTGTATATTACACAAATCTGTAAAATATTTAACAAACTAATATTACCTCATAAAAAATATTTTCAAAATTGCATGAATTAGAAATGATCAACGAAACTAAGGCTACAAATTATCCCAAATAGAAAACTTACAAACTCTTCGAAGAGACAAATCAAATATTTAAAGATATTTTACAACTTCGCGAAAACCACGTGAGCTGGTTAAAATATTTGTCAAAGTCATGATTAGTTTTGATATGTCAATCGTGTTGGTATACCTCTCACAATCACTTGTTAAACCAGTGTCAACGGGAATGATCAATAAATCTCCTTTACATTTACAAGTGCTTTTTAATAAATCATCACAATACAACATGGTGTCAGGTGTGGCTCTGTAAAAAGTATAGTGAGTGAAGTAAAAATCAACAACAAAAAAAGAAAAATACATTTTGTGACTCATGACAAAAAGAATAATCTTCCTTATAGTACCTAACTCTACGAGCAAAACAGATGTATTTAATTAAATACTTTTTTTTCTTTTTTCTAGAAATTCTTAATCCTCAGAACAAAAATCTATTACTAAGCCATTGAAATGCATGGAAGAGGCTAAGCTACGAGATTTCTGCAATTCACCGATATAAATCACGATATTTCACACATTAATCGTAATGCGTGATATCCTTTATTTAAACAGCCGATCTTCAATGTCGTGCCCCATTTAAGTTTTCTCACATCTCCAATAATTTCGGTCTTCAAACGAAAAGCAACGCAAAACGACCATTGCTCCAATAAATAATCCGGAATTCGTAATAATATTACAAAGCCGGCCGTCACGACTGTGTCGTCTTTTGCAATATGGCGTAAGCTGGTGTCGGCGCTACGGTATCTGAAATGTTTAAATATGACTTGCCGATTTTAATGTTTTTATCTCGGCATCACGCTTTGTTGTTCACTTTGCGGAATTTGATGCTGAGGATAATGGGTCTTGTGTTCTGCCATGTTGTACAAATGTGTATTGGTTTGTTTTACGATCTGGTCGTGTCTCTAAAGACGTTTGATAAAATTACTGAGGTAATATCGGGTGCCGTAATAAACATGGAGCGTGTGGCGAGATGATATGCAACAATTGGTTTGCATTTAACGGAGATGAAATAAACAATGTCACAAATAACGCTTTGAGCATCACGACCTTTTACAGTTAGTTAAACCATTAGATTTTTTTAAATTTATTCAGTTTAAATGGTTTAATATTCTCATCGTATTTTTTAAAAATGTGAATACCGCACATGAGTCCCAATTATTCGGAGTCAGTAGGACTATTTCATCATTGATCGGGGTGTGTTGTGAGGCTGAGGGGAGTGTGGAAATGAAGGAAATGAGGAAGAGGACGGTTGGAAAGTACCTGGCTATTTAGATATGGGGCCAGATTCCTGTTCTTAAGACAAGGCATTGTACTAACCCTTAGGTTCCAATTTTTTTCCTTAACTGCGGTTCCAGTACTTTCGGATGACAGCTGTCATTCAGGGAATGAAATTCAGTAAAAAATATCAACCTTTGTAACTTTTTCTACTTGTTTTTTTCAGTTTGTACTGGTTCCAGCCTATCACGGGCATCTTCGTACCGGTACAATTTCAAACTAAATCTGCGTATAGATTTAGTTTAGACATGGATTTAGTTTAAATTATACTAGTCTTAAGATGCCTGTGATAGGGAAAAACCCGTATGAAATAAACGAATGGAAAAAGTTACAAAGGCATTAAAAAAAAAAATCTCAAAAAATTGGAATTTCACCATGAATTAATTGACTGTTTCAAAATTAGAAATGATATTTAGGTAGTTTTAACAAAAGAAAAACTCAATATTATTGCATGTTAACACATTGGTACATTACAAATATCGTTATTTCGTTAAATCGATTAATTTCATACTAATAATGTTTAAAGTCAATACTTAGACATTATTCTTGAGTTGTTTAGTACATAATAATGCTATGAAATTGCTTTGTTCGTTTAGTATCTATGCCAAAAGCCCGAAATATCAGATAAAAATGATATCTATTTATTTACTCATTCATATTTATTGATTGATAAATTAAAAAAAAAACAAAAAAAATTGCAAGTCATCTCACTAGGACGGTCCTGTGTTGAGATGAGCGGCTTTACAATTTTAGTGGAACAATATTTATAAAAAACAACAACTAAAAAAAAGCACCGAAGTTATTCAAACTATAAACAACTATAAAATCTACAGTAAATCTTTAATTTGGGCCGTACATTTATAGATTACAACAATAGTAATTTAATTCTAACCCAAATAACTATCATAAAGTATCTGCGCTCCAATTAGCCACAATCGTAGGGTGACCATATTTTTGTTAACAAGAAGTAGAGAGTAGAAAATAATAAGTAAATAATAACAAATAATTAAAAATAAGTAAATATTAATAAGTAAATATTAATTAATAAATAATAGCCAGTAAATAATAATAAATACATAATAATAAAAATGGTTAAATAAATTGTATTGAGGTTAACCCATAGATATTCCACTGTGGTTAGTCAGAGTATTCAAAATGAGAAGGTTTCTTTGAGTAGAATATTATCAAAATGGAAAACATAAGTATGTAGCTACTTAAGAACTTTATTTATTTAGATACATTATGAAAAAAATATATATTTGGAACGAAATAAAATTTTCAAATCAATATTTTTTTATTATTTTTATAAACAATAATTATTAATCTAAAACACTCATCCAAATTGAAAAAACCTTCCGAGCAAAGATAAATGTCGCCGGCAGGACTCGAACCCGCACCCTTCTAATGTCCGGTCAGATGCTCTACTGTTGAGCTACGTCGGCTTATCGCAAACCCGCCAAGTTCATCAATATATACTAGTGTTCCATTCAATAATTACTGTTTTTATTATATTTTCACCTGTAAACAACCAACTTTATTAGTATGAGAGAGGTTTGTAACGGCTAAATCCCTCAAATAGATGGCGTCGAGACAAATTATGTCTACATTTTATTGGTGAAAAATTGCTTTGACTTGTCAAATATTTATTAATTGATAAACTAAAGTTCTTTAAAACTTAAGACAAGATTTTTGTGCATAGTGCAAAGGGTAACAATTATTATTTTTATAAACAATAATTATTAATCTAAAACACTCATCCAAATTGAAAAAACCTTCCGAGCAAAGATAAATGTCGCCGGCAGTAAATAAATTTCAATTTGGATGAGTGTTTTAGATTAATAATTATTGTTTATAAAAATAATAATTGTTACCCTTTGCGCTATGCACAAAAATCTTGTCTTAAGTTTTTAAGAACTTCAGTTTATCAATTAATCAATATTTTTTTGTTTAGATATAGTAATAGTCGACAAGTGCGTTACTTTCGCTGTTAAATCAATTATGGAACCCAAACAACAAGCAAAAATTCACAACTTCATGACTTTATTCCATAAAAATAAATAATCCCGAGCAAGGCCGGGTACACATCAGCTATTTATAAATAAAATATCATATTTTCACTGTATACTCGTATGTGAATGTAATTCTAAAAATGATAATAAAATTGGCGTTAACCGAATGATATCAATTTGCTGTAATTTTTCCACTCTGTTGACACTTTTTAGAAATACATAGTCGGTGAGCAGAGATAAATCCAGTTGTTTTGATTCAATAACTTGACTGAGAGTTGCGTTAGGAAGAGTGTAGTTGTTCATTTGAGTAGTGTTGAGGCAAAATCTCTGATCGGAAATTGCTCGGTGGGATTGGAAACATCGGCCGTAAGTATATCTACATACTACTTTTAGATTATACTACTTTTAGAGTAATATGCCTGACAGTGCCTACTTATAGTCACTGTCAGACATATTTAATGTAACATAAAGACAGAAAACCAGAGTGGAAGATACTCTCAGTATCGCCCTGGTGAAAGACCACCATTCAGAATTGAAACGTTGCTTGAAATGGCTTTTATCCGTGTTTGCTGACCAGATCTGAATATCCATGTATTTCCCCACCTTCCTCTTCCTCTCCTCCTTCCCATCCCCAATACCTTCAGCCTCACAACATTCCCCAATTGGGGATGCCATAGTCTCACTGGCTCCAGACGGTTGGAAGCAGTTGGGACTCTTGTGCGGTATTCATGTAAAAAAAAAGTTCTTTCCTTGTCATTTCAATCATTGTAACTCCGGATACTTGTGTGTTGCAGACGAAAAAAAATGCAATCAGTAATGCTTATGTGAGTTATTGTACATTCCGACACATCGGCTAACAATGC
The DNA here is from genome assembly GCA_022606495.2 of Halesus radiatus. Lineage (NCBI taxonomy): Eukaryota > Metazoa > Arthropoda > Insecta > Trichoptera > Limnephilidae > Halesus > Halesus radiatus. The sequence goes on along the minus strand of JAHDVE020006911.1, from coordinate 46,907 downwards.
GCACTTTTACTTCATTTTTACATAATAAAAACAGGTGTTTTTCAGACATTTACCATCAAAACAGTTTCCACAGTAATTACTTAGACAATTATGACAATTACCATGTGAGCAAAATGGACTAATCGTATCACAGCATTGGATTACAAAAATATGGAATGGTTCTTCCAAACGAAAAATGACACACACGAAGTTTGGTGCAATTTATATAGATACAAACTATGAAGTCACTTTTATTTGTGTTTATTCCAGTGATTACATTAATTCAAAAATTGATTGAAACTTGACGGGGAGAGGGACGTTGGAGAGTTATTATTTATAAATTAAAAATAATTATAATGTTATTGTGTAATACGATAAACATTGTATGTTTAAAGAGAAAAATATTTATTAAGTTTTTTTTTAAATTTGCATTGCCTTAGCATTTATCAAAATAAAATCATATATATTACAAAAATACTTAAAAGGTTGAATATCCTTAAAAATGCTGTGAAGGTTTTCTTTAACATGGCGATAAGATAAATTTAAAAAAAAGAACAGTGTGAAGTTTAAATTTTTCATAAACACTACGTAACTTTAAAGCTTTTTTAAATTTTCTTTAAATGCGTAATATGAATCTTGGTTAAGTTTATTTACAAAAACGTAACGCGAAAGGATTAAAAATATTTCTCTTTAAATATCATATTTTAAATATTTTGTAAAACATACAATAGGACGGTCAAAGAAAGTAATATTTCTGATTAGATTTTGATAAATGCTAAGCCTACGTCAATTTACAAAATATTTAATTTAATAAATATTCCATTTAAAAACACAATGTTTATCATATTGCATAATAATACTATCAATATTTCTAAATATTAATTAATTCCGCTCCGACGTCCCTCTCACCCTTAAGTGCCAACAGAAATTACAGTTTGAAAAGAATATTTATTTAAAATTGTTTTTTTTTTGTTTTTTATCGAAGAAAGTAATCACTTCGCTGCCTGAAATTATAATTTAAATTAAATAAGTTTATTTGTATTAAGTCACTTTATTTTATTTATATTTATGCATTGTCGATCGGTTTCGGTTGAACTCAACCTTCATCAAGAACGTACACATATAAACTATCTGTACGTTCCTGATGAAGGTTGAATTCAACGGAAACCGGTCGATAGTGAATAAATATACACAAGTGAAAACATATTTTTATTTCATTTTTTACATAAACCATACGTAATAATTATTGTAAACTGTTGGTTTTACAAATAAAAAAAAATAAAAATTAAATATATAAATAAAATAAAGTATCTTAATACGACAAAAAATCTTTTATTTCGATTTTTTTTACATTAACTCCACACAAGAGACCCTGAGGAAAATAATTTCCAGGCATATTTGGGGATACTGTATGGAAGATCTTTTGAAGAACAGGAAGTAGTAAACCAAGATTTAAAGAGATCCATGTTGTAAGAGAGAGGAAACACAGAGGCCAGAAAATCATTACGCAACCGAGCTCTTGAATATAAAAACGAGTCATAGAAGTAACCCTTGACTTTTGATGGATATGACTTTGAAATAAAGGGTGTCAAACCCGACAGAAGAGCTGGGCAAATTGAATTCCGACAGAGTTCACTGCTCAAAACAAAGATTTTACGCTCTAAAGTTAAAATATCCAGTGGAGATTTTATGTATACAATTTAAATATTAATTAGATGTAGAATAAAAGATAATACTTAAATAAAATTTATTTGCGCAAGCCGGAATTCAAACAGGCAACTTATCAACTATGCAGATAGTCATCACATGAAGCAAGACATGAAAGTCAAGACATGAAAACTCAGACAAAAGTTGGAAAATTGATTCACACCAAAATTTATCGTACGAAACACAGATTTATATAGTTAAATTTACCAATAAAGTATCTACCTACCTAATATAGAATGAATCCACAGAGCAAATAAATTTAGGTGACCTAACACGCACGGAGAAGAAATCAAAATAAGGAGGGCGAGGGGCGAGCTAGGTGTCCCGCCAATTGATTTAAAACAGCTTTTATTTTACAGCACAAGTAAGCACATTTAGCTTGTTTACAAAAAAAATTTAGTATGACCCTTTTTAAAAATGTTTTTTAATTTAATAAAAATTAATATAACAGGTATATTTTCGTAAAAAGAAATTACTTTGTGGTTTGACATATATATTAAATAAAACAAACACTTTGTTTTAAATCACTAACTTTCTTTTTAAATTAACACCAACCGGTTTCGCTTATCTCATACATAGAGTGAGCATATTAATAGTCGGGAAATAAAATTTGTTTAGTTTTAATTTTTACCCTGATGAAGATTAACTTATTAATTAAAACAAACTGTTTATTTTAATTAATAAGTAGAAGTACTTTGTTTACACCACTGTTTAATATATTAATATCAACATGTTTCGAAATCGAATCTTTCCTCATCGTGATACACATTATACAAAAAATATGTGATATTTACATATTAAACTGTGCAGTGGTGTAAAGAAACTACTTATTCATTTTAATGACTGAATAATTATTCATCTATTGACGAAAAAAAAGCTTCTGTAATTTGCTTACCCCACTCAAAATCACGCTTAAACGTGGATGGCAGTGAACTAAGCTGGTGCCGGACTGTGACGGAAATTAATGATCTTGGAATTGTTTTCGATAATTCTTCTATATAGTCACATAACTATGAAATTCATTCCGAATCTATTGAAAAAGTTCAAAATAAATTTGTGAGATAAAGACCTGTTTCTGAACTAACTTTTATTTTCAAAATTGTTAATGGTCTTGCGCTGATATTGTCAGCTTAATTAAATTTAATATTCCAACTAGAACTACTCGATCTAAAATTTTATTCAATTGTAACAATAATTTCAGGACTGAGTCATTCAAAAATTCTCTATTACCTAGACACCACGCAGAAGGAAATACATATTCAGACATAGTAGATAAGTTTAATTGCTCGGAATACAAATAAAAACAGACGATTATTGCATACATCCTCAACAATTATTAATATACGTGTCTAGAGTATAAGTATCAGTGAAAGTGAGGTATGTTTTGAAAATTTGAATTTGTAACTAATTACTTAGAATGGTACTAACACTATGTTATTCCTGTATTTGTTCATTATTTTATGTATGTACCTACTGTGATGTGTTTTGCAACTGTTTATTATAACTAACTATATATGTAAAAGCCCATATAGGGCTTACATATACAATAAATAAATAAATAAAGTGGTTGAACATTTCCCATCTAGTGATTTCCTTTCCAGTGTTAAAAGATTAGTAAATAACAGTAAAGTATGCAAATTTCAGTGAATTCCGGCAGTTGAAGAGGGAACTCGCATTAAAGTAGAACAAAGCCGCCATTATTACTATTATTGGTCCACCGCCGGCGTACATGATTGTTGAGCGTTGAATTCAACGTGTGAACCCGACATTATTTAGGGTTCTAAGTGAAAGATTCGAAATAATGGTCGTTGATTTATAGTACTAGAATACGTAATTATTTCAGTGAACATGAGGCCAGAGGGAAGAATGCAATGATATTTATCTTAACTATAAAGAAGAAATCAGTTTGTATGTTTTATCACACCAAACTAATTCGGATCTTGGCGTAAGAAAATTTTAAGTTATCCTTTCCCGGTGCTGTATACTCAGTGTACAGTATACACATTTAGAGTTTTATGATTTTTAAGTTCGATAAAATTATATTTAAAAATTTATTATAAATCAAATTACATTAAATTTTATCGATCTTAGCATACACTTCTTGCTTCATTCTCTTCTGTTATTTTAACTTCTGATATGGCCCGACTCAAGTATTTGATTCACTAGATCATGCCATATTTTTCTAGGGCGTCCCCGACTTCTTCTTCCACTCAAATTAGCGTCATGTATACTCTTTACACTCCTTTCTTCGTTCCTTTACTCTACATGCCTAAACCGTCTACGTATCCCTTTCTTAATCTTACTCATTACGCGTACATCAGCCTTGCATTATTTGCGAAACACAACATTTTTCACGCGATCATAGAGAGTTTTACCACAAATTCGCCTCATAGATCTCAATTCTACAACATTTAGTCTACTTTCATCCTTCCTCTACTAGTTCCATGCCTCACTGCCATATATCAGGGTTGGTATAAGCACTCCATTGCGGACTGCTAGCTAAATCGAATTTAATATTTTTATTATTAAGTTCTTCAAGTATTTTAGTTATTTACTATTGTGACATCTGTTTCGGCGTTCAAATCCATTTTCAAACTGTGCTCTTCGGCTTTGAACGCCGAAACAGCTGTCACAATAATTAAAACTTCAATCATTTTAGAACTTAATACTGAGAAGAGAAGGCAGAAGTTTACAGTACACGATTTACAGTTTACAAAGTTTGCAAAGTTTACAAAGTTTACAAAGCTTAAAATTTACAATATAATGTTATGGTAAAAAGTGTGAAGCATCCATTAAACATTGTACCATACTTATAGGGATGTTTTTAAAAAATCATTGAATTTTGATCTGTTGCCGAGTGATCCAAATCCTGTTGCCAAATTTATATATATCGTTATTTATTTGCAGTTTAATGACCAGTAGAAGAACACTATTTAGCAGTGTTGTAAAGTAAATATAAATAATAAATTAAATTTCCCTTTCAAAGCGTTGAGCACTTAATAATTATTAGTCATTAAGTTATTCCTCAATGGTTATGATCATGTGTTTTTAATGAATAACGTTTTGTTGACGATATGACACACTTGCGATATAATTTATTAATCTGCTTGTTAGGAGGACGTGATCTCATTATTATACACGCTCATAAACTGCTGGCAAGTGCTGTCAAATATAATAAGTAAAACAATTAATGTTAATCTTCCCTCACAGAAGGGTTTTAATGACTTGGTAATAAATGTTTTTAATGCAGTCGCTAATCAGATAAGCGAACTGTAATTTAAAGTCGTAATCTCTGACTGTATTACGAATATAAAGATCCGGAAAGAATTCAAGGCTAATGAAAGCATAATGGATACGGGTAGGAATGTACACGTAGATGATTGCTTAGGTTTAGGTTAAGACTTGAAAGATGTTAAAAATTATCAATTGTATTATTGATTTACCTTCTTTGCTAAAACTCATCCAGTCCAACATACCCTTCCGTAGGCTACGAAATATTAAGCTATTGTTCCTCAAGCAATACCACTGATCAAGAATACTGTTTTTTTTTGTCTAGAATGTCGAGACTTATCAACTTAAGTTAAATTAGCATCGAGTTTTTTGGTGTCAGTTAAACAAGAAAGGAGCGTGAAGCAAGAAGCAACGGGAAACGGAAAGTAAGGAGCAGTGTGAAGTAGGAAATAAGAAGCAGCGTGAAGCGAAATACATGAAACAGGAAGCAACAACCGGCGAAAGCAGAAAACGTGAAGCAACGGGAAACGAGAAGAAAGAAAAGAGGGAAACTGGAGCCATGCAGCGGAAAGCATAAAGTAATGGGAAGCTGGAAATAACAAGCGAGAAGCGGTGGAAAGCAACATCTAAAAACAAAAACCTATAAGCGGGAAGCTATCTGCGGGAAGAAATAAGCGAGAATCTGGAAGTGAGAAGAAGCGTGAAGCAAAAATATGCGGGAAGCGATAAACGAAATACAAAGGCTCAATTAATTCCCTTATTCCGATCGTCGTTAAGTACTATATTGGCTGATCAAGTTGACATGTACGAGGTGTGTTCAAAAGAAAAGGTGAATTTTGAATTTTCGCGGGCTGTGTACATTCGATTATCGATTTTTTTCGTATCGACAACCGACATTGACGTATTGACAACCGACAGATTTCTTATTAATATGATGTATGAATGTGAATGAATGAATACAAGTGTATGTTTAACACGTAGTTTTATCTGTACTAGGTCAGCGACTGATCGTGCTAAATTCATATTATGGAATTTAAACGAAGTATGTTAAATGGAGACCATTATTAAATCAATATACAAGTCGACAGTATACAGGTTGACTCGTATAAAGGTTGATTAAACTCCAACCTCCTTCGCATCCACAGAGCACGTGTCCCAAGTTCTAACAAACAGTGCCCCCTGGTGTACCCATCTTACCGGGACAGGAGTGCTCTTGACAGGCGTGGTACAATCGTATCGCATCTTATCGTATGCTAACGTACTTACGATGATTTTTGTCAGTCAGGCGCAAAGAAATATAATATTTTCTATTAATATTACTCAATTTTTGGACTTTATCGACACCTTGTCCACACTTTGAATTGACATTATCTTCCTTACGTAAATTTTTGTCATTATTCTATTCATGTATATATGCTCTCATTTCGCTGTCATTGTTAATGGATAATAGTAATTAAAAATAAAACATAAATGATTTGTACTTTCAGAGCGGATGGACGAAGAAAGGAGTTTAAGATATATGATGTGAAAGAAGTCGAGGAAGTCCGAAGAAGAAACGTTTTTACCGTGTATATCTCAGGAATTTCATTTTTACATCGTTTAACTCTACCTTCGTCCTTCTCCTGTCCTTCTCCTGTCAAATTCATGGCCTACTGCGAACAACAGGATTGATAAAAGATGTGCCGCCAGCCTCGCTTCTGGGCAATATTGCACATGGAATTCAACACACAACGAAGAAAAACTAAAGATAAACGTAATTCAATCCGAATCATGAAAATACCATTGGATACGTGCGGTCATTACTTGGATATCGCTCTCCCGATAATGCACTGCCATAAAAAAGGGTTCAGTACAAAAAAAAATCAATAATTACGTTCTAACTTAAATACCAGTATTTTTTTAAGTTAGTATTCATAGTTAAAATAATTTTCAAAGTTTCATTTTTTTAAAGCCCGAAAAAAGGTCCACATATGAAGAATGACAAATTTAAAAACAGCGATGAGCTTTACCGTATTTAATTTTATATTCCATTCATAGTAAACCATAACTTATAAGAAATAAAATTATGTACCTTTCTGAAACATTAACTCCAAGAAAAATAATAATTAATCAATAAGAGTAACTTTGTTTACGTCACCTTTTTAAAATGTAAATATCAACATTTTTCGAATGCAAAGCTTTAATAAAGACAAAAAATAATAAAATATTCATGTACGAAAAAGTGGTTTAAATAAAGTTAATCTTATTAATTTATTGACAACGACGCCACAAAGTGACTACAAATCTATTGAAGAAATAATAATAATATTTAAAATTAACATTTTCATAATATCCGTATTGACAATTGGTTTTCACGTGAATATTCTTATTTCTTTCGATAATAATAGCCTGTTTTTCTATTGAACAACAATTATAGAACTTAAAGACACCAAAATTAACTTTAAATTTCGCCAAAACCAAAAAAAATAAATAAAATATACAACAAAATCGACACATAAGTAATAGTGGAAGATACTCTCAGTATCGCCCTGGTGAAATACCACCATTCAGAATTGAAACGTTGCTTGAAATGGCTCTTAACCGTGTTTGGTGACCAGATCTGAATAGCCAGGTATTCTCCACCTTCCTCTTCCCCTTCTCCTTCCCCTCCCCAATACCTTCAGCTTCACAACATTCCCCAATTGGGAATGCTCCTGACGGTTGTGTCTCTTGTGCGGTATTCATATAAAAACAAAAAATATATATTTAAAAATTTTCATACAAATCCAAATCCATAATATTCGCGGCCGAGGCCCGTGATGAAGCTTGGGATAGGCTAAACCGGTTGGTGTGAATTTAAAATAAATTAATGCTTCAAAATAAAATTTTTGTTTTATTTAATACATATTTTACGGCTTGGTTTTGCAGGCCGTTTTAAAATTGTAACCAAGTTCAATCCCTTGATTTATCGCGGGTAATAATACTTTTAAATTATAATACACAGGTGAACTTTTAACTGATGTTTATACATCCATACAAATAGTGTGGATACAAACGGTCGAAGTCCATTATTATTAGTTTGACATATTTTGACTTATGACAGTGTGGTTGGGGGAGTCCGATATATTTTAACATACCTCACCACAAAGTAGGTAACAACGAGTATTATGAAATTACTCTGCGAAACAAGAAGAAGAAGAGCCACAACGGCGATACTTTACTCGGAGATCCAATTTCGTAAATTAACGATGTGCCAATCAGTTGAATGCGTAATGAGAGCCCAATTAAACACATCAGTAGTTGAATGGTGAGAATTGGTCTTTAAATGAGATTTTGCAAAAGAATTTATTGTATTGTGAGAACACGCAACTATTCTGCACTCGGAGGGAATGAGTGAAATTTATTTTTACTTGTTTGCAAGATTTTTATCGGTCGCATATAAATTTAACTTTATTTCATACAAATTAGCAGCGTTCAGAAATTCACAGGGGGACAATTGTCGTAAAATACGTTCATTCATTCAATTTGGGAGGCGGGTATGGGTACCGCCTCCCCTTTGCCATAGGTCATCTGAAGAGGTTCGCTACGTTTGGTGACTTAGCAGGGATGCCTAGCTTCATGGGGTGATGTTTGTCCAGGCCACCATCTGCGTAGTGCGACGGATCAGGGAGGCTGGTTGAGGGAGACCCATTGACTTTTCCAGAAGAATTCTCCCGATCCATCGCCTTACATCGCAGTTGGAGGGATGGTTTAATACGTCCGTCACTCTTGGACACACTTACCTGCAAATTCCAACCGACCTTTCATATATTTTTCCTTCCTAGAACTTCCTCAAAGCATTCCCAAAATTGACGTGTGCTCTGAGGAAAATTATTTTCCTTGGAGCCTCATGTGTGCAGTTCATGTAACCAAAGGAAAAACTACCATTTCTTGTGAATACTGGACAAGATTCCCAACTGCCTGGAGCCAGAATATTATCTGTTTAGTATAACATTAATAAATATGTAAAAAAAAAATTCTATCAATAATGGTTATACAATTCATATAGAATATTAAATAAAGTTAAATTTATTGTTGTAATTAGGTAGTGTCCTATAACTTAATTTCATATTATTAACAAACGTATCATATTAGCTGAGAAGCGTGTGACGTCACGATACACAAAATGACTTGCGCGGCAATATGCGGTACTGCCATTCGAATTGCACATTGAATTGAGTCTCATGACGTAACGGGCATATTGAGAGGCCGTTTTACCCAAGTTCACTTTGAAAGCTTATAACTTCGTCATTTTTGAAGATATCGACAAACTAATTAACTGTCGTTATAACTCCTTAAATATAATATATTTCAATTAAAATTTAAAATTAAAAGAAACCCTCAGTATTTATTAATTTAAAAACAATTATTGACAAAATGTTCCACGTTATGCACCGCACAGATTAAACGGATTCCGTCACTCGATGTGTGTACAGGAATTCACGATTGGCCTAGTTTTTCAATAAGTACTACAGTTTTGCATAAGAATTCTCTCTTCAGTGCAATTTTCCTGGCGATTAATGGCTTTTTCATAGGCGATAAGGTTCGATAGTTTATGAGGATGCTCAGTTATTAGTGCGGAATGTGAGTTATGAGTTTACCTTCATATAAATTTGACAGGGTGATCGTGACAACGAATTATTTTGTGTAAAAGTGCAGTGTTTTGATTCTGAACGGTATTTTCCTGCTAGAAATAATATTTTCCTGGACACTAGTGTAATTTGAGAGCACAATCGTCGTCCGTTAAAAAAAACGTCAAATATTTCGTTTTGTTAACATTAAGTATGAATGACTTTTTTTAAGCCACTTTTGCAGAAGGACAAACCCGCATTCAGCTTTTTTGTTCATGATCGTCCAATCGCTTTTATTATATAAAATGACTGTGTCATCGGCAAACCTAATGATTTTTCATTTTGTATGTAAATTGCAGATATTATTGATATATATATAGGAAATAATAAAGGTCCTAAGACACTTCCTTGCGGTACACCACAATTGGTTGTGAAAGGTTTAATTTTTAACCTATTAATTTGTACACACTGTGAACGCTCTGACATGTAACGTATTAATAAATTTAGGGATGTGTTTAAAATATTTTTACGGTTAATCGTATCAAAGGCCTTTTACAGAAATATGAAAAAAAAATAAAACAAGTTATTGAAGCTAATAAACCTCATTGTAATATATTTTAAATCGTTGAAGATAATATTAACAATTCTCAAAATGAAACATGAAACCAAAAAGCCAAAGAAAAAAGAGATGATGGTAGTAAATGGTACTCGAACCCAGTACCTCATCGTCTATCCGGGATCTTGCACTCTATTCCAATGAACTGCAGCTACCCCAAACCGTTCATCGTATCATACTTATCATACTTCTTTCCAAGAATTGTCAATATCGTATTCAATTAATTTCCATATATTTTTATCATGACTACAAGATTCTACCAAAATTTACTTGTTATCTTTAGATAGTATCTCGGATTTATAACCCTATTTTAAATTTATTTGGGATATCTATTGACTTTTTCCACGAGTCTAGGATTAACATTCAACATTCGTAATAATTTATTGAAGCTTATAAACCTCATTATCATATGTTTTTAATCATTGTCGATAATATTAACAACTCTCAAAATAAAACCGAAAAAACACAGAAAAGCAGGAAAGAAAAAGATAACGGTACCCACTGGGACTCGAACTCAGGACCTCTGGCTGTACCTCGGTGAATTGATGCGCTAGGTCCCGGATAGACCGTGAGGACCTGGGTTCAAGTCTAAGTTGCTACCGTTATCATTTTAATTTCTGTGTCTTTAACGGGTTCATTTTGAGAGTTTTTAATAGTATGTTCAATATTTATAAATGTATAAAAATTACTTCAAATTTATTTTCTCCTTCCTCCGTTTAAACTTTTTGTGGTCGTGTGGTCTATAGCTTCAGCAGTATTTAAGTTATTCCTAAAACTATGTAGAGATTTCGGTACTATCTTCTAAAAACGAGTATGTCATAACTAACATTCCGTTTCTCCGCAGGGGTAGGCAGAGAGGACGGACCGACAAACAACTCGATCTTGGCATACACTTCTTGCTTCATTCGCTTTCATACATCGTCTCATAAATTCTTTTACATTATTCCGATTTCTGACATGGCCCGACTCATTTATATAATTCATGATCGTGCCGTGTCTTCCTCGAGTGTCTCCGGCTTCTTCTTCAATTCAAATTCTCGTCATATATTCTCCTTATATTCCTTTCTTCATTCATTCGTTCTACGTGCCAAAACCAGCTAATCGTCCTTTTCTTAATCTTACTCATTACGCTTACGAGTACATCAGCCTGGCATTCTTTACGAATTTCAATATTTTTCACACGATCATACATGGGCTTACCATACATTCGCCTCAGAGATCTCATTTCTTCAGAAATCAGTTTTTTTGATACTTTCTTCAATATGTTTAAATGGATATTTAGGAGGCTTACTAGTCAATAGCTATTAATATCATTTTTACAGCCATGTTCATATATCCATTTCCGTCGTTAAGTGGTTACGATCCTTGGCTACGAATCCGGAGATTGCGGGTTCAAATCCCGGCGTGCCTGACTAAATTTTATTTGATTCATTTTTGTTATTGCATTAAGTGATCACTAAAATAATATGTAGTATATTTGCCGCACGTTCCAGGGTGGTAGATACTGTCAGAATCACTCTGGTGAATGACCACCATTCAGAATCGAAACATCGCTTGAAATTGCTTTAACCGCGTTTTGTGGCCAGATCTGAATTGTCAGACACATCCCCACCTTCGTCTTCCCCATCTATTTCCTCTCATCAATACCTTTAGCCTCACAACATACCTCAATTGCTAATGCCATAGTTTCACTCTCTCCAGACGGATTTACGCAGTTGAGACTCTTGTGTGGTATCACATAAAAATGGTTTCTATGTTTCGTTATGAAAATAAGTAAGGTGGAAAGCCAGCTTTAGGGTCCATCGAGGTTTATTTTCGATTTTTTCGAGTGAGTATAAAAACCTGAAAAAAGTGACTGAAACATAAAATGAGGGTTATATCCCATTGTTTTCATAACTAGTATAAATAAAACGGATGATCTTTGGTATTAAACTTACGAAATATCCTACTTATAACCTATAACGCTAAACTTACTTTGAATGCTTTCAATTATAACGTGGATCAGTCTCGCTGAGGTTTTTGAATGGATTAGATCGATGGTTTTAGTTTTGTAATGACAGTGTGGAGAAAAGTAACATTAAATTAATTACAATTTCCAGGCCTCACGGCCTTGCTCCGAATTCCATTCATGAAAATCTTGCTTGAATTATATCTCACTAATAGGAAAAAAAACGTTTAACGCAACGGATGACACCAGATTAAAAGTTTCGTTTATTTGGATATGATATTATTTAAAGTGCTTTCTCATTCATTCTTGCCAAGAGAAATAAAATGTTATGGACCTGAATAAAAGTTGCTATTTATCTGTGGTTATATAAAGGTTTATTTGTTTGATTTTATGGCCATCGGGGTTTTACTTGAGCTATTGAAAATTATAACTAAATAGATCTTTTAAATCATAAAGTTAATAATCAGTGTTTTAACAAAAATCATTAACCTTTCCCTTGCGGTGCTAAAATAAAATCGCGCGTTCGGGTGTTGAGTAGTCAGTACACAATAAAAAATTAGCGATTTTAAATCGGAAAAATAAAAAAAATCATAGCTGATCCCCTTAAGTAATTATTATTGAAGTCAAAAATTATGTTAATTAGATTTAACCATGAGTTTTTCGAGCTTAATTTACTTGAATTTCCGGTTTACAATGGCTTAAATCGATGGCTTTTATATTCTTTTATCGGCGATTCATGATCTGGAATCTAGACGACCCGAGGAAAACCCAAATTGTGTGATTTTATTTTAGATACTACACTGATGTTGCACTCCCTTGAGTTATCAATTAAACTCATTATGGGACTGTAAATTATTGCTATATAATATTAGATTTTACAAAGTTTGTATGGTAAATATGTATACGAAAATATAAAAAAATAAAAATATACAAATGGGACAATAACACAAATAATTGTTCAGGCTCGAAACATACAGATATGATAGAAATACATAACAACATATTTGTAAAAATATTGTCCTTCTAACTCACACCATTCCAAACACATTTACATATTTCAAAGAGTTAAAAACATATTTTCGAATTGCTTCAAATATTCAACGTTAACTCGAAATAATGTTTTATGAAGATTGAATATTTTGGCAACCCACCGAAGTTATCTGGTAGTGTCTTTTTTTAATCTAATAAATCTCATTGTATTTTTCGGCAAGTATCAAGTCCCGGTAAGACTTATGGTTCTGGCATCGAATACCTTTACCTCCAGTAACGAATACAGTCGAGACCTTTACATTTTCTTTATATTCGTCTATTTCATATTTTCATTGAGAATTGTTGATATTTTCAGAGTTTTTTTATTTGTCATTCGAGAAAGTACAGTACAACCACTCATCTGTGTTTATCTCATTACAGCCGGATTAAAAACATTAATTAATTACTGTGTAGACTTCAAGGTTGTGTGAACAACAGCTTTGCATGTTAGACATGGCCTAGACAAAACCTTTTTTCTTTTTAATTAGGTACCTACACGATCCATTTATTATAGGCTGACGAAAAAAACGTCTTTGTAGTATTGTGAAAGATTTTTTAATAACGTTTTAAGCAAATATTTACATTGTTACAGTTCCAAACCAAGCTTGTTTCTGGATCCCTATATAGGATTGATCGATTTCCGTAGTAGAGCAGAAAGCTCCTTGACTCCAGACTCTGCGGTCGCGGGTTCTAAGCTTGACTTGTACAAATGATAATGTTTTTTTTGTGATTAAAATTTTATTCAAAAATAATACAAGATAGTGAAATTGATGAAAAAAAACAGCCATACTCGAACACCCTGTCCACAAATGCTGGTGTCAGGGATCCAATCAGAAGAATGTGCGAGTTATTCAATCAAAATCTTTGATGGATTCCGATATATTCTTTGAGGAAATTCATTAAGAGAAAATTGAAAGCTGTTTTCACATAACAATATTAAACAAACAAACGTCAACGAACAGTGTTTAGACATCGTGTATTTTTTTCCAGATATTGTATATTGTTTTAATGTTACTGTCTTTATCTATATTTTCCTCATCATTTGACGGCCTCCATGGTCGAGGGGTAAGGCTCTCGACTAAAAATCCGAAGGTCGCGGGTTCAAATCCCGGCGTGCGCAAGTAATTTTTATTTAATTAATTTTTGTCGTTTCAGAATTAATTCATTAAAAATAATATATAGTATATTTGCGCACGTTACAGAGTAGGAGATATTCTCAGTATCGCCCTGGTGAAAGACCACTATTCAGAATTGAAACGTTGCTTGAAATGGCTTTTAGCCGTGTTTGGTGACCAGATCTGAATAGCCAGCCCCTTATCCTTCCCCTCCCCAATGCCTTCAGCCTCACAACATTCCCCAATTGGGAATGCCATAGTGTCACTGGCTCCAGACGGTTGGGAGCAGTTTGGGACTCTTGTGTGGTATTCATATAAAAAAAAATAAAAAATAATAAAAAATTAAAAAAATTTTACCGATGTATTCTGGATACGTTCTACGAAGTGGTCTTTATTTGTTTTCATACAGTAAAATAATTAAATTAGGAATAATTACTTTGTTTAAACCCAATGTATTTAAAATGTAAATATAAACTTATTTTTCTATACTTTATTCAAAATATTAATAAAGGTAATTTCTTTATAATTTTTCATATTTTGTATTTTTTCTTTATTTTTCAGTTAATTTATATTTTTTAATTAATTACTGACCTACTTTCATCAGTTATTGTTAATTCTTCTGACTGTTTCTATTTTGTTATAATTTGTCTATACTTGTCATTATTTTTAGTAGTAAATTGCTTATCCTAAAGAGCGGAGCTTTGCCTCTGAAAAATGTAGACATTTACATATTAAATACGGTGGTTTTTAACAAAAAGATATTACTAATATAATAAATATGACTCCACACAGTTATTTAATATAAATAAATGAATAAAAAAATAAAAAATAAAATTTTAGTAATCACCAATTTATGAATATACATCTTTCGAATTCTACATCTACATGTTTTCGAAAGCGATGCTATCATCACCAGTAGTATATGAATATATATGAATAATTCATGACGATGAAAGCATCGCTTTCGAAACATGTAGATAGATATCTATGTATATTTATAAAGTGGTGAATAGTAAGTATAATTTTTAATTAATTTATTAATAATGACGCTACAAAGTAAATAACAATCGTTTGAAGAAATTAATTAACGTAATTTGAAGAAAAGATAAAATTTTTGTCTATGATAAGTATAGTTTGTAATAGTCGCCACCATTTTAAGCTGTATTTTTAACTTCACTTTATTTTTTAATGTGAATACTGCATAATAGTCCCATCTTCCCCTGCTGAAAAGAGACAAACGCATTTTCATCTGGAGTTTGTTGTGACGCTGAATGGAATGGGGAAGGGAAGGAGATGGCGTAGATAATGTTAACAAATCTTAAATGAAATGTGAAACAGATAAAGACACAGAAAATTTAAAAAAAAGTTTCGGTCGCATCTGGGAATCGAACCAAAGACTTTCGTGTTACTGAAACATCACTCTACCACTGAGCAAATGATATCTTATTATTTTAACAATAGCATAGCATTTCATTTTAAGAATTACCAATATTATTTTTCAATGTTTCCAATATTTTTTGCGCCATTTTTTTTAATGCTTGCAAAGTTCTACCCGAATTTATTAGAAATCTAGATATGTAGGATATCAATTGACTTTTCTCTTCTAGATAATCGAATTTTTTTAATATTATCTTATTATATAATGGGGTTCTAAGCTTCACTACGTTATTACAATTAAATGAAAATCCGTATCACATAATACACAAATATTCGTTTCATAAAATTCACAAAGATTTCCTGACAAAAAATTTCTTTGGAATGTGACATTCCGAACAGTAAGATCCAAATGTATTTTTTTACCGGTTTGTTTTTGGCCTAGTAAAATGTAAAGGTCTCTTCTCATTTAACATCACTACGCAGTGCAGAACAATAAAGTGCAGACATGACAACATTAGATAATGAACTCATTTATATTACAGCACATATGTAAACGTAACGCATCTGCGCATTCACCGCAGGACCGGCCGAAATTATCGGTTAGAGTATTTTGTCCGTGCTGGCGCCTGCTGGTGACGTCTGCACCTGCGCAGTTAGCATGAACACACCTTCGTTAGTACCATCCCCTTGGAGTCACCGTCAGTTGTTGTTAATAGACACGGATATAACAACAACGAAGATCGCAAAAAGCAATTGATTGAATTGGTCAGGGAACATAAGTTATAAAATAATATGTATGTATATAAATATGGGAATATGTTTATAAAATCGTCAAACATGTTGTGGCAGAAGCTAACGCTCAGTTGACAGTTCAGTTGTCAGTCCTTCTCGCGTCTGTGCTGTGCTGCACGGTGTAATGTCAATATCCGTACTGTACTTTAATGTTCTGCACTGCGCGGTGCTGAATGTTAACAGACCTTTAACCGTTCTTAAGCAACAATTAATGTGTAAGCAATCACATGAAATTACTGTAACTACAAATCTATTTGCAATTCCCCACAAACTTTGATTATTCTATATTTTATGATCTTTTTATCGGTTAAGTACATTCCTATATAGTTTAATATTTTGAAAGTGAAAGTTTATGATCCAATTATAAACATGGGAATGATTTTGCATCTTAAGTTATCGTTGTTCAAACAAAGGCACTGAGACTGGTAGACGGATTGACGTAGATATTAAAACTTTATGATATTAGATGAGATGTACGAGTAGATAATCATTGATCTCATCATTTTGAAATACAAGGCTGCCTTTTATGGACACCCATAAAGGGATGACCAATTTAATGTTCTTAGAATGGCACAGACGGCCTAGAGCAAGCATATTATAACAAGGTTCCATGACAAATCAATACACGTTTGAATCGACACAAAAAAAAAACTAGCCCACAAACCTAATTACACCTAACCTTTAAAAAAAAAAATTAAAATGTATAAAAATAATTATTAATTATAAATTAGTTAAAAAATTACTTCATATTCACCACTTTAGTAATGTAAACATATATCAATATGGTTCGAAAGTTATGCTTTAAGAATACTAAAAAATAATAATATCAAGTATAGACAAATGATAAACATTGAACACATTTTGTCATTTGTCTATACTTGACATGATTATTTTTTAGTATTATATATATTCCTGATTAATAAAGCATGGCTTTCGAAACATGTTGATATCTGTCTATTAATAAAGTGATGAATACAAAGTAAATTTTTAATGAATTTATTAATAATGACGCCACAAAGTGAATATCAATCCGTTCATTTTTTTTTTCATGCTTTTAACTACTTTATGTCACTTTTAAAAAATGTGCCGATTCATACGTGTGTTCATTTATCCGGTGACCTAATAAATAATATTCCATACTATTATCAGAGTCTCAAAAATCTTTCAGCAAGAACAATTCTATGGTATAAAATTATATTCCAGCACATTAATAACCCTATATATAATACAAATAGACTAGAGCACACTTACAATACTCCTCTCAATTTTAATGTAGGACTAATTGTTCCTTACCATACAAAAATATGGACAAAGATCATTAGATTACACGAATCCTAGCTGTTTAAAGATGTGTTACCTGTTAAATTTAAAAATTGCGCTGAAATAAAATAAACAATAATGAAGACTTTGTTAATATTAGATTTTTTTGTATAATATACCCCCTATATGGGCTTTTACATATAAAGTTACTTATAATAAACAGGTGAAAAACACATCACAGTAGGTACATAGATAAAATAACGAACAAATACAGGAATAACATAGTGTAAGTAACATTCTAAGTAAAATAAGGTCCAGAAGCGAATAATCAAATATACCTCACATTCACTGTTACTTATACTTTAGACACATACGAGTATATTAATAATTATTGAGGATGTATGCAATAATCGTTTGTTTGTATTTGTATTCCGAGCAGTTGAAAATGTCTACTATATCTGAATTTGTAATACCTTCTGTGCGGAGTCTAGGTACTAATGAATATTTGAATTACTATTTATATTAGAGGGAAATTTAACTTTTTTATAATTTCTTCAAAAGATTGGTATTCCTTTTCTGACGTCATTATTAATAAATGAATTTAAACTTACGCTGTAAACACCATTTTTTTTATTTTGATTGACATAAATTTAAATTAAAACAATCAATTTGCAATAGAGAACATTTTTTTAAGACGTTTTTTTTTAATTATTTTATGAAAACACATCTACATAGCAAATACATAAATACATTATAGGTTCCTCTAAAATCGCTTAAAATGAATTCCTTTAATAGCCTATATTTCATAATTTAAAACGAAAATAAATAAATTCTTCTAATCCGTACTACATATTTACTATACCTTTGATCTGTAAAATTATTATTTAATTTGGCTGGGAATTTTGGGTTCAAATCCAACAGTAAGTTTTGTATGAAAAATGCCGCGTAGCCGTTCCTCTTAATACATCGGTAAATTAATCAATGTTGGGAAAAAATTACTCCAGGTATGTTTAAATTTTATTAATTATCACATTAGCATTTACTAATTGTTTTTTGATGAATATTCGTAGGTGATTATCAGTGATATAATGAATAATGGACTAAACTTCATTTCCCCAAGTTCAAATCTGTCTTGGTTCATTAAATAGTAGTCAAGGTTGCCCAGTCTTTCCCACGGCTTTTTAAGGAAATTTTGTTTTACCTCCTATCACTGTACACATCAGGATTCTCGTATTTATTATAACACTATCTGATGTGTAGCCGATCTTGTTCAGGATTATATATTTTATTGGAATAAAGTTATGATTTTGTGAATTCTTGCTTGTCGTTTGGGTGCCATATTTAATTTGATAGCGAAATTATTGCTTTGTGACAACTATTATTATCTCTGAACAAAGAAGCAATTTGAAAATATTATTTCATTAAAAAAATTTACTTTTTCAAAATATACCTAAATAAAAAAGTTCTTATGTAAATATTCTACCCAAATAAAAATTCTTCTTTTGAATATGTAATCTGTGGCTAACAAGAGTTGCATATGTATGGGCCAACCTCAATACAACATGGCGCATTCTCTGTTTTTCATACTAATTTTAAAACGTTTCAGAATATTGGATTTGATTCATTAAAACTTTCCGGCACTAATAAGAACAAACTGTGCTATTTTCAGAGAAACCGGTGGGGTGATTTTCAGGAAAATTGAGGACAGACATACATACATTTTTGCATATATATATTTAATTATAAACGACTCTAGACCCTCTCGAGTGTCCTTGAATACTAGGTTTGTTAGTAATACAAAAAATATATATTTACACTTATAAATAGTGAAAAATACAGTACAATAAACATATTTAAAATGTCACCTCAATGTCCAGGTCTGCATCTAAAAGATAATAAGATAAAATAATGAAAAATTGATAAGTGAAAAATATTAAAAAAATAATCAAATAAATCCAAGATAGCCCGGCAGTTTGCCAGAAGGGCACGCACCCTTCAGCCGGTTACCCGAGAATTTCCTTAAAAAAGTTTTTCTTTCCTGAGAGACTACCGAAGAATTCCACGTACCCTGGAAAACAGCATCCAATATTATTTATTTCCGCACGAAAGGCTCGATGTTTATCGATGTGTGGACAAGATTATATCAGGATCGATTTGCCACGCTAAATTAAGCAGATTTATTCAACGTAAACTATCACATATCACAAAGGAGTGCTGTCAGAAACGGGATACGTTGTTTCACTACATAAAGGTTATCCACACCGAATTAACATTTATACGTTAAATTAAAAAATATATATATATCACATATCAATTGACAAAAAACCGACATTGTTGATTATCATGTCGATGTTGGACTTTCATAGCAGGATAACTTTGCACATAAAAAACTCATGTCGATGCACAAGATTCTCATTACAACATATATTCCGCCAACCTACAATTAAAAGAACTTTTTTCTACAAATTCGCGGGTTCAAATCCCGGCGTGGGCAAGTAAATTTTATTTAAATAATTTGTGCTGTTTCACAATTAATTCATTTAAAAATAAAACATAGTATATTTGTGCAGTTTCTAGAGTGGAAGATACTCGTACTTTGACGGCCTCCCTGGTCAAGGGGTAAGGTTCTCGACTACGAATCCGAAGGTCGCGGGTTCAAATCCCGGCGTACGCAAGTAAATCTTATTTAATTAATTTGTGCTGTTTCACAATTAATTAATTTAAAAATAATATATAGTACATTTGCGCACGTTCCATAGTGGAAGATACTCTCAGTATTGCCCTGGTGTAAGACCACCATTCAGAATTGAAACTTTGCTTGAAATAGCCTTTAGACGTATTTGATGACCAGATCTGAATAGCCAGGTATTTCCCCATATTCCTCTTCCCCTTCTTATTTCCCTCCCCAATACCTTCAGCCTCACAACATTCTCCAATTGGGGATGCCATAGTCTCACTGGCTCTAGACGGTTGGGAGCAGTTGGGACTCTTGCGGTATTCATATAAAAAAAAAAATTCGGACAAAGAAATTTGCAATATATAAAAACCATTACAAAATTAACCGACTTCAAAAGAAGTATTAAGATATGGATTATGGACACGAGAAGTAAGAATATAGATATGATGTTGCAACCGAACAGAGATTAACGCTTACGGTGTGTTTTATTCAAGATTTTAGAATTTTACTAATTTATTGCTTTATAATTTCCTTTAGTAATATTTTAACGAATTTAAGAAAATTTACTTAAAAAAATAACAAACTTGATCTGATTTACAATTCATAGATAAAACCATGTACAACGTGACCTTAGAACGGGGTACCCCAGTACGGTCACAATTTTTGCGAAAATAAATTGATAAAATAAATAAACATTGTGGAAAATAAATAATATGTCTTCACATACGATAAAAAAATATATTTGACAGTCCACCCTAATGACCCATGGTCCACCATATATTGAAATTCTTAATTGAGACAACAGAGCATGTCACAGATGACAGGAAGAAATTTCCAGATTGCGGACATCTCCAGCATGAAAATGACAGTTAATACTTAATGCTGCTTCGCAGTAAGCCCACGAACAGTCTACTACGAAATAATTCACCTAGCAATTCCGGGTCGCCTGGCGTACTAGGACGTTGCAAAATAATAGTAAGTTGTTCGCATCTTGAATGAATAATGAAACGCCTCCTACACGTATCATCCGTTTCTGATTTAATTTATTTTAATTACGGAGAGAATGTACGAATTAATCATAAATTCGCAAAATACTCGTAAGCCTTAGGTAATAATTTAGAATAAGCTTCAATGTTTATTTCGCAGAAATATGATTCCACGGAGCGTGATAGTATTTAACTCCAGAAAATACATCGTTTTCTGAATATCTTAAGGCTAAACGAAACGCGATGTATGTGCACAGATGGCAATAGAATATATATTTTACAGTTATTCCACACAGGAGGGACACAATTTACCTCAAGGCCTATGTCATCTTTTCGAGGATAGGAAGGAGTGACTCTGGGTCATGGCACATGTTCTAGGGGGGAAGAAACACAGAGCCCAGCAAATTATTAAAAAGCAAAAATCTATAAATAGCATTAAAGGAAACACAGTGCATTTTTTCATATCTGTAACATGTTAAATAACAAAACCATAAGGGTTATTTATGTTTTTTGGAGCACACTTTTTTCTATCGAGGGAATTTCACATAATTACTTTTTCAACTAGACATCTCCACAGTTCCAACGAACAATGTCGGGTGTGCAAATTCGTAACTTTGCATTAGAGCTCTAGAAGTTGCAATAATATGGTTTACCTATTAGATAATTAGGGGTTTATGGAAAATATCAAAAACAACATCATATTCCTTAATGTCAAAAACAATAAAAATGTAGACGTGAAACTCTAAACATGTAGAAACGAAAGTTTAAAAAGTTCTAAAAAAGTTTTCATTTGCACATCCGACATTGTTCATTTGGGACGTCGATCTGAACAAAGATTATGTTAAAAAATAATCCCTTTTTTAAGTCCATGAAAACGTCAAATTTTCAGAGAAAACGTCGGGGTCACCAGTTATCGGGGGCTGAAAAGGATGAATCAGGACATTCAAATTAATAGAATTCTTATTAAAACCGACCATCTTTATTTCACCATAGATATTTTATCAGAAGGAAGGAAGATTTTAGTATGTAGGGATTATGAACTGCAAGCTAACGTCATACGAAGTAGAATGTCAGCTCTCTCTCAAGACAGCTGCTCGGTCGAGTGGCGGTTGAACGCGCATGCGCGCGTCGGTGTTGCCGCTCGGCAAAAGTTCCCAGTGGATCAATTCAATAATCAAAGTTCCTAAAGAAGTTTGTAATATGTGACTTGAATTTCTGATTTTATTTATTTATTTTTGGGAAAATTAACAGCAAATCCATAATTTACATATATACTTACATGTATAACAATAAATCATTCCAATTATAAATTTTCCACTGCTGATGATAAATACTATGAGTAAAGTGTGACAATATACAGTTTTACATGAGTTAGTTTAAACAATGTCAGTCGGTGGAGAGGAGGGTGGAGGGGAACATAGGAGTGGGATAAAGGTAAAAAGGACTAGAACAGATGGAAAGGTGGATTAAGTTGTGTAGTTTGATTTTTTAGATTCTAATTTAATATAAAATGTCAATCTGGTAATAATTTAAGTTAAACTAGTATGTAGATCTGTCGATAAAAGAGTTTTGTTTGGAATTGGTTTTACAATGAGAATGGATTTTACAAGGATTAACGTAAATGAATTATTAAAGGGAGCCACTCTACTTCTGGCGTCCATAGGTTCAATCCACTTTCTTCACCTAAGTTACACATTAAATTTCCTACGGCTTATCACGATTTTATTATACATAATTGTCATGATTCGGGAAGAAAATGAAACACTTCGTGAGTATATGGAAAATGAATTGATATTATGTCCATTACATTACGGAGAATACTCTAATGAAATATGTTTTTATAATTACCGCTGTGCCAACCATACTCTCAGGTGGATTAACGCGGCTACCTCCGTGGCAGAACGGTAAGTTTCCTGGCTGTGGACCCAGAAATCGCGGTTTCGTGAAGAAAAAAGCGCGAGTACAATATCTACGTGCCACTAACAACGTAATTTCCGGGACACCATTGATAAATTACGTGTTAACAAAATGTGAAATATTAATTAATTAAATTCTTTAATTGCTAGTATTATATTAGTGGACCGGTCAGTGGCTGAGTAGGCATCGCGTTTGTGTCTCACCCAGGCGACGTGAGTTCAATTCCTCGGCTGGATAAGTCCTCTATTACGACACAAGCAACGTCAAATCAAAAAATCTATCCTCACTCTAATAAAACTGTGTTGCTTTTTTTAATAATTTAAATTTGTTTAATACTTGCTGATATTTTCATATTTTTATAACATTATTTACATCAATATTATGTAATAGGATTCTGGTATCTATATAACAAAACTGTTATGCTGTTTTCAAATATTTTTTAAATTGTTTATCAATAACTTGCGTACATTGATCACAACATGCATGCACCCATATTGTTCGATTATTGTGCTAAATTTGTATGGCGATTATTATTCATTGTTGTGTTATATAATATTGTCGAACTAAACTCCTGCTGAGAAGCTACTTGCAGTGTCTTATCGGGAACAAGTTCCCATTGTCTGTAATTAATATTATACAATAAATAAATAAATAAAATGTAAAATATTTTTAATTAATTTGGTAAATATTCTCAATATAGCCCTGGTGAAAGATCACCATTCACAATAGAAATGTTGCTTTAAATGGCTTTAGCCGTGTTTAGTGAGCCAGATCTGAATAGTCAGGTACTGGTAAATGGAGTGCTGATACCAACCCCGACGTATGGCACTGAGGCATGAAACTGGCAGAGGAAGGATGAAAGTATATTGAATGATGTAGAAATGACAACTCTGAGGCGAATGTGCGTAATGAGTAAGATTAAGAAAGGGACACTTAGATGGTTTGGGCATGCAGAGCGAATGAAGGAAGAAAGGAGTGAAAGGAGAATATGTGAAACCAATGTGAATGGAAGAAGAAGCCAGAGACGTCCGAGGAAGACATGGCACGATCAAATGAATCAAATACTTGAGTAATCGGCCAATATCAGAAGTCGGAATACGAATGAAACAAGAAGTGTATGCCAATATCGAGTTGTTTGACTGTCCGTCCTCTCTGCCTACCCCTTCGGAGAAACGGCATGATAGTTAGTTAGTTGTTTAGGTACTTAAACATCTTCCTCTTCCCTATCTCTTTCACTTCCCCATACCTTTCAGTTTCAGAACATACACAAACTGGAATGTCATAATCTCACTGGTTCCGGTTAGCAGGGAGCATTTAAGACTTGTGCGGTGTTCACATACAAAATGGTTCCATGACAATGCAACACTCGAATAAATCGAAACCCTTTTTACAAGTGCGATAAAGTCATTAAAAGGTAGAAAAAAAAGTGATCGAAAACCTAATCTAATGTAACCTAATTAAATATTTAGAAAAATTAATATTAATTTTTTTAATCACATTTGACATTTTTTTTTATATATTTTTTTTATATGAATACCGCACAAGAGTCCCAACTGCTCCCAACCGTCTGGAGCCAGTGAGACTATGGCATTCCCAATTGGGGAATGTTGTGAAGCTGAAGATATTGGGGAGTGGAAGGAGAAGGATAAGATGAAGGTGGGGAATACCTGGCTATTCAGATCTGGTCACCAAACACGGCTATAAGCCATTTCAAGCAACGTTTCAATTCTGAATGGTGGTATTTCACCAGGGCGATACTGAGAGTATCTTCCACTCTGAAACGTGCGCAAATATACAATATATTATTTTTTAATGAATTAATTGTGAAACAGCACAAATTAATTAAATAAAAACTACTTGCGCACGCCGGGATTTGAACTCGCGACCTTCGGATTCGTAGTCGAGAGCCTTACCCCTCGACCATGGAGGCCGTATATCACTTTTAAAAGTGTGCCGATTCGTCCGTGTGTTGAATTATGACCGGTGACCAAAAAAAGTATTTTCGCACGCAGAAATTCGAACCAGCGACATCTCCGTGAATGTGTGGTTACGATTCTCGGTTACAAATCCGAATGTCGTGGGCTCAAATCCCGGATAGTGCAAGAAAATTTTATTTAATTAAATTGTGTTATTTCACAATTTATTAATTAAAAATAATATGTAGTATATTTGCAGCACGTTATAAAGTGGTAAACACTCTCAGCATCGTCCTGGTGAAAGACCATCATTTTGAATCAAAACGTTGCTAGAAATGGATTTAGCCATGTTTTGGTGACCAGATCTGAATAGCTGGGTACTTCCCTATCTTCCTCTTCCCCGTCCCCTTCCCCTCCTCAATATCACCAACCTCACAACATATCCCAGTTGGGTATGACATAGTCTCACTGGCTACAGACGGTTAGGAGCAGTTGGGACTCTTGTGCGGAATCACATATATATCGATTAGTAGCCGAGTATCTTAACCGCTCATCCACGAAGGTTATTAGACTTTATTATATTCGTAAAATCTTCAATCAAATCATCTTTGATCCAAATGAAACTGCTTTAAAACCCCTCCTCTCAGCGGTCAAGCGATATACAGAGATGTTATATCGCTCTAGCTTGCTCCTCCTCACGACTTGGCGTGAAGGCACGCGGAAAGACAGCTCCACCATCCCCCTTCCCTTCCCCGATGACGCTATCATGAGCGCATACGATTATCTACTTGTCACGACCTGCTCCAGATCTTGGATCTAAAAGCGAATCTGTTGGGGAAATATTGGCTACTTTTAGCAGTATTATTACACTGTTTTATCATCTACTTGCCATTATTTTTAATGAAGTGTGAATTGCTTTGTTTTCTTTTTTAACTGTTTTTTTTATTATTAAATTAAGATTATGTCTGTGAATTGAATGCTGTGATCACGCGATCGATTTTCAATGAGATTAAAAGGATCAGAACGCCTTTTTTATTCTTTATAAAATAATCAGAAATAATTTTTCGTCTAACGGTACAAGCAAGTTAAGAGGATCCACTTCATAAAATTCTAAAGAAATCACGCACTCCTTTATGCAGTTGGCGAAAATGTTGCAATTCCTGCGTAACTCCGGCTGCATGTTTCAAAGAACAGCACTAAAATACGTATTTTATTTTATTCTGTAAAGCTCATGCATAATTATCAAAATGTTTTTCGATCGTATTCTAAAAAAACTTAAATTGTCACAGTGGACAATACGATAATATAGGAAATGAGGCTCCGAAATAGAAGGTTTTTGCACTTTAAACCTTTTTTGAGGTCTGATACTTTATTTTTTTTTCAATGCCAAAGTGTGTTCTATTTACAATATTTAATTAAATCAATTATGATGTTTATAGGCTATCAAATTTTATAATTAAAAACAAATGATTATTTATTATTTGCAATTCCAAGTATCGAAATAAATAAAATGTTTATGAAGAATATTTGACGGTCTCCTATTACAATAGGGCCATCGGGGGGACGCCATCCAGGCAGCCATGGAAGTAATGATGGAATTCTTCGATTGGCGTTGTTTGCACCATAAGCTCCCCATGCGGTGGTAGGGAAGTGCTCTCAAACTTGTGCTTCAAAGAGTATTTCTGTAGCGCTGCAATATCTGGTAGGCGGATGAGTTGATGAAATACATAATTATAGGTAGGGATTGTAATCCCGTAGAGTTTTCAATCTCGCTGGATCCGCGTAAGATTTTTTTATCCCACAGGACTGGATTTTCAATGCACATTTGGAATTAATAATTATTAATAATTGTAAACGTATAGATAAACCGAACTAATAAAAGGTTTTCATTCAAATGTCGAAATATTTCAAATTATAAAAAGAGTTAAGTTTAGCCTATGGATGGTAGGTGGGAGGGGAAGGGAATGGATCTAGTCTGTATAGAGTAATATGTATTATATGAATGTTATTTATTGATTTTACGTTTGGAGTTGTTAGGGGCTGATGTAAATTAATCGAACTCACTGTATGAAGTGTTAAAAATGAGTGAATAAACTTGTTTTCCTTTTGAGTTAGTGTTTGTCTTTTGAGCACACTTAATTGAATTCGTATTTTAAACAAAAAAAAATTAAACTCAGTTTTTCAGTTTTAGTGTCGATAAATCGACGTTTATTGAAAGAAAATTATAAAGTTTCATACAATACGGCATGTTTAAATATAAGTACAATATATGTTACGTAATTATATTATTGTACGGCTAACATTACCTACCCCACTAGGTGAAACCTGTTCCGAGGTAGATGACTGGATGTACGAAAAATATATATTTAACTGTGATGTCATGACAGATTGGCATTGTTAAAATAAAATACTTAAAATGTAATATATTAATGCGCAAAAAAATTTTGAAATGGAATTTAGAATACGTTATGAGAGGTTAAAAGAGGTGATAAAATTAAATAAAGAAGGTAATGTGTAAAGAAGTGATCTATATTGTTGCTTTATGCCACAAAAATGTAACTATTTTACTTTTACATTATTTAAATTTAAAGTTACATTGTAAATGCAATACGTAATAAAATTTTAAGTATATTCCGTATTACTTATTCACAAGTTACACGTAATGTTGTAAAAACGATTAATGATTATTACATGTTATAAAATTATTTCAATTATTGTTGACATAAATAATATGCCAGTAAAATTAATCATTGTTGGAAACGAGATCTTGATAAACAGCAATGTATCATCTCCCAATATGCTTCTCAAAGAGCTACGTATACTCGTATATCCCGTGACTGAAAAAGCTCGTCCTGCCTCTACGATTGTTGGAGATGGTCATCAAGTAATTGGAGACCATACTGAGGGACTTGCATCGTCATCACTTTCTTAAGTTGACATTTCGTTCTCCAATTGTTTTTAAAAATACTCGACATCTGGCACCTTCTTTATTTATTTTGCAGAATTTTTCTTCTGTTTCTGTATTTAAATGTCTAATTCTTCTTTCAAAAACATATTACTAGATTATTGCAAAATATCATCAGATTCAGATGTTTCAATTAATAAAACTACAATCCACAGAATCTTCATATTCGTTGTTTTGTTGTGTTCAATATGTTAACTGTTATTATAGGGTGCAACATTATTTATTTTGTAAGTTAATCTCGCATCTCGCACATCCTGCGGATCCCACAATAACAAGTGCGGAATCCGGAATGCGCTAAAATGTTGGGAGATCCTACGGGACTACGGGAGCCCACTTTGCGGGATTGCAATCCCCAATTGTAGGTTACATTGATTCAAATGATAAGGTGCAAATTTATTTATGGTTCATCATCCATTTTCCCATGAACTCCCATAAAATTATCCGTGATGAAACAGCCAGTAGGAATGTACCTGCACAATGCGGCACAGGTGCTTTGAGTAGCCATCAGTGGTTATCTTTTATGCATAAATTGCAACATGCTCCATATTTTATTACTAAAAGCTATGTATTATTAATATCGCTTCGTGTTAGATCAGTAACAGTCTGTGTGCAAGAGTAAAAACACGAATAAGGGAACGCAATGCTGATGAAACGACACGCCTTCCTTTCTTGTGTCTACACGATTGGCCTACGGCGATTTGTTTTGATGTAATTTATACACAGGAGTCGCATATGCCTAAAACCAGTAAACCAGTTCGACTATGGCAGAAACCCTTTTTTATTTCAAATAAAACATACAACAAATTTGCACTCCCACGAGTTATTAACAAAATTCATTATATGGAATATAATATTTTATTATATTAATTATATTTTGTATGGAATGTGTGGGACTTTACTAACCTCCCCACATACCAGAATAAACACTTATTATTGTTAAATTACTTTCTTTACAGTATTATTAACATGTTTCGAAAGTGAAGCTTTCCTTATCACGACGCACAGTAAACATGTTGATATTAATATATTAAAAACAGTGGTGTATAGAAATCAATCCTTTTTAATTTATTAATTATGACTCCACAAAATAAATACGCAACCTATTGAGAACTCATTATTTTTTTTTTCTTTTACTTTACGAAATATTACAAATAATAAGACAAAAGCCCCCAACCCTGATGTATGGCAGTAAGACATGGAACTGGCAGAGGAAGGATGAAAGTAGACGGAATGCTGTAGAAATGAGATATCTGAGACGAATTTGTTGTAAAACCATGTATGATAGTGTGAAAAATGTCGAGATTCGTTAAGAATGCAAGGCGTAATGGGCAAGACTAATAAAGGGACGCTTAGATGGTACGGGCATGTATAGCGAATGAACGAACAAAGCAGTGTAAGGAGAATATATGATGGGAATGTGGATGGAAGAAGAAGCCGGGGACGTCCGAGGAAGAAAGACATAGTACGATCGAGTGAATCAAATACTTGAGTCGGGCCATATCAAAAGTCGGAATAACAGAAGAGAATATATGAGACGTTGTATGAATGTGAATGAAGCAAGAAGTGCATGCCAAGATCGAGTTGTCTACCGGTCCGTCCTCTCCGCTTACCCTTGCGTAGAAATAGCGTGATGGTTGCAACATGGTTTTGGCGCACACTCCTCGCTTCATTCTTTCATAAATCGTCCCATACATACTCTTTTGTTATTCTGATTCCTGACATGGCCCGACTAAAGTATTTGTTTCAGTCAATCGTCCCATGTCTTCCTGGGGCGTCCCCGGCTTCTTATTCCATTCACATTCTTGTCATCCTTCCTAACTTCCCAGTCGAACTGTTTCCTGATATCTGAGCAGTTGGGACTCTGGTGTGATATTCACATAAAAAAGCAGTAGAGGCTGACATCGAGGAATGATCAATCATTACAATAGAGAAACTATAACATACGCAGATGACAAGAAAGGTCATAACTCATAACCATTATGTCACAAACGTCATGTGACATACAAATTTGTTCCTGTTACATTAATAACGATGATCCACGTTCTCAATACAAAGTTGACATCATAATTTAGACGGAAAACAAAACACCCATGAATAATAATTTTTGTTGCACATCATAAATTGAATAATTATGTAAATTATAATTGCACTTTATCTCCACTTAAATCACATTGCATTAATTAAGGAACTGGTTAAATAATTATAGCGACATCTGTAAAGAAAACGTTAAAGCTTTCATATAGAACGCAGCCTTCAAAAACATTATTACTTTCATTGTAGGCAAGATTTCAGATCATACTGAAGAAAATGTCGATGTGTTTTCACAGATGGCGTAGTAAAAATATTATTTTTGGTATTATCACTCTCTTTTAAACATAGATCTCTTTTAAACATAGCATAATTTTTTAAATTATCAAAAAAATTGCGGTGGTGTTTTAGACCAAGGATGAACGCATCATTAAAAGTGGGAAGATAATGAAAGGCTTATGAAAATAGTACGACATTAATTATTTTTGTGTTTAATTCGTAGAACTCGATTTATTTATTTTTTTAATTTAATGTAAATCATGCTCTCACAATAATAAAATACTTCTCAACTAGACATCTGAATAGAGATAATGCTAATATATTTAATACATTTGAGACGTACCCGCCTTACAGCACTATTCTACGTACGTAGTTAAATTCACCAATTAACCATGTTCTTCATTCATACTTTTTTTTTTCAGAAACAATTTCGACGTTTAAAAGGAGCATCTTGACAATGATACAAACTGCTCAATGCGCAAACATATGGCATCAATTCTATAATATGTAGACCACTACTTATCACACCCATAAACACACTCACACATACACCAGACTACACATGTCTACATGCATAAATAAGACATTACAAAGAAATATATAATAGGTAATCTACACAATGACAAAAACATTTCTCTGATAAAGGATCTTATAATAACACATTTTGAAAAGTTTTGTGCCGGTCTAGCCGATCATGAAAAGCCATCAATAAACACTCTCGCTAAATACACTGAGAACGAAATATTTAAATACAAAATACTAAAATACAAAATACTAAAAATACCTCCGTTAGTTAGATTATAGTTATTAAGTTTTAAGTAATCTACTTACCACAAACAAAAAATCCAAAGTAAAGATTCATTAGATAATCATTTTAAATTATGCTAGGGTCAGAAAAATTTTAGTTTAGGAACTCTGTATACCAATCATATCAAAATCAAAATAAAAAAGCGTATCATACCTACCAATTAATTTTAATTTCTTCTTTTTTTTCTAACTGAAACCAATGCAATGTTTTGTTTTTATAATAAAAAATAAAATAATCTACATGTTTGAAACCTTTCTAAACAAATAATGAATTTTGTAGTGTTAGTCAAATTGACGAATAATTAGTCATTATGTATAAAAAACATGAGTAGTATTGCAGGGTTAATCAATGAAAAATCATGTTTTTTTTTATTAATTTATTTTTTATTTGTTTATCGAGAAAATACATATAGTAATAACAAAACAATATCTGAACTCGCCTGCATCCTACCCATTTTTTACTGATTAATATGATACAGATAAATAAAACTTCAAAATAATATTTAGACAAGTTAAGTAATTTAAGATTGTGTTACACAGAAAAAATTGGAAAAAGTGCACAATGTCTAAATAGAGTAAGAGAAGGTAAATAATCTTTTCATAAAATAAATATTATAGAATGTAAAGGGAAAAAATAATGATTACATTTAAAATATTGTTATAAAAGGAAACAATAAAAAAGTACACAATGTCCAAACACTGATCGTTGAAGTTTGTTTGTTTAATATTATTATATGAAAACAGCTCTCAATTCTTTCTTAAAAGCACTACATGTATCAAAAGAGTTTGATTTTGATTGAATAACTCGCACATTCTTCTGATTGGATCCCTGACACCAGCATTTGTGCTCGTCCGGCTAATAATGTTATTGCACACTTTATATAGGGTCATGAGATCAAGGTATGTTCGTCGGTTAGAGAGGGTGGAGACATTAGAGATAGAGAGCACATTTACGTATCCCCGTTTAGGTGCGCTCATTCTGTAATTAAGACAATGCAGAATTTTTTGTTTTTCTTTAAATATTTACAAATGTGCTTTCTTATACCTATTCATTAAATATTGCAATATTTTCAACTAGCTACAGTTGCCCTATAATTTTAAGTATATCGGTATCAATCTGACGTATTCTATATTTGGTACAAATCGATCACGAGAAGGTATTTCCAAATTATTGCCGATCGTGACGTTTTAATTTGCCCGGTTCCTAAACAACAATAAAACTTTACATCGGACTGAAGAAACTAACATTTTACCAACACGGTACTGTTATTATTTATTATCGATTCCAATAGGCTAGGCACGGATACTATTTAACTTTAATGTGAATTATCTCAAATAAAACTCCGGTTCATGTCAAAAGCTCTTTGTGTTTTATTTAAACATTAGTAGTCTTTATTAAAAACGATAATATTAATACGATTATATTCTTTCCAGTGAGGCATGGAATTGACAGAGGAAGAATGAAAGTAAATTGAATGCCATAAAAATGAGATCTCTGAGGCGAATGTGTAGTAAAACCACGTATGATCGTGTGAAAAATATTGAGATTCGTAAAGAATGCAAGGCTGATTTAGCGTCATGCGCAAGATTAAGAAAGGGCCGCTTAGATGGTTTGGGCATGTAGAGCGAATGAACGAAGGAAGAGTGTAAGGAGAATATATGACGCGAATGTGAATGGAAGAAGAAGCAGGGGACGCCCGAGGAATACATGGCACGATCAAGTGAATCAAATACTTTAGTCGGGCCATGTCAGAAGTCGGAATAACAGAAGAGAATGTATGAGACGATGTATGAATGTGAATGAAACAAGAAGTGTATGCCAATATCGAGTTATTTGGTGGTCCGTCCTGTCTGCCAACCCCTGCGGGTGAACGGCGTGATGGTTAGTTAGTTAGTTAATACTCTTTTTAAATTGGAAACGAGGAAGAACAGCCTTAAGACACATGTTCTGCATCTAGTAAAATCAAAGTCTCTGTTGCTGCTCTGCAGGCTGGTAACTATTTTTAATGTCAAGGGAGAGTATGCCTATACTAGAGATATCTAGCGACAACTCTATGAACTATAACTAATAGCGCCATCTGTACTAAGTAGCTAAACTATCAAAGTAACCATCACGCTGATTTCTCGGAGGGATGAACCTGCGTGAAATTCTGCGAGAAATATACAGCACCAGAGTTCCAAATGCTCCCAAATATCCGGAGTCATGAGCCAGTCATGGTCACTACGGCATCTCGAGTGGCTAAGAAAAGGAGATGGAAAGAGGAAAGTTGGAAAGTACTTGGTTATTTTTGAAAGACCGTTTGCTGTCTCTAATATGCAGACGCATATTCAGGTATGTTCTACAGACATTTCAATAGAGCCTGCTCAATGGAACCACCAGCGCTTATTCCCTCTGTGCCACTCGAGTGCCAAGAGGCACTCCTCCACGAACAAGAAAGATATTCGATTATGATGACGATGATCTTGATAAAGATGGCCTTGTTCTCGCGGAATGATACTAATATATTTATTTGTAATGATAGAGTTGCGCAACAAGGAATTAAGTTGTACAATACATTAATTGACTCGTTTGATTTGGACGTTACTATTGTTTTGGCTGATTCGACGGTTGCACGATTAATATCAGAAATATTGTAATTTAAATAGGCAATAAATATGATGAAGACTTCAAAGCTAACATCAACATCTTAAAAAAATATCTAAGTAACTACATTAAAAAAATACTTTCATTAAAAACAAAAAAAAATTGATTTCATCAGACCATCATCCTTAGCCCAAATTCAAAATTTGACACAAAAACGATTAGGTGCAGTAACTAACTAACTAACTAACTAACCATCACGCCGTTTCCCCGCAGGGGTAGGCAGAGAGGACGGACCGCCAAACAACTCGATCTTGGCATACACTTCTTGCTTCATTCACTTTGCAGTAGAAGCACATTTTACCATATTTAAACGTATTTAACCTTACTTAACCATATTTAACGATGTTTAACCGTAATTAACCATATGGAACCATATTTAACTATATTTTACCATATATTACCATATTTAATGATATTTAACTATATGTTACCATATTTTACCATACTTAATCATATTTAACCATTATTAACTACATTTAACCACACTTTACCATATTTAACCATATTTGAAAATATTTATCCACATTTAACCAGGTTTAATCGTATTTAACCATATTTAACCATAATTATTCAAATTTAAACATACTTAACCATATTTATTCAATGGTTACCATATTTAACCATATTTATCCATATTTATTCATTGTAAACAAAATTTAACCATATTTAACCATATTTAACAATAAATAAGCATATTTAACCACATTTAACCACATTTAACCATATTTAACCATATTAAACTATATTTCACCATATGTAACCATATTTAACCATATTTAATCATATTTTACGTAATTAACCATTTTTAACAATATTTAAACATATTTATTCATATTTATCCATATATATCCATATTTATTCATTGTTAACTAGATTTAACTATATTTAATGATATTTTACCATATTTAGCAATATTTAACAATATTGAACTATATTTCACCGTTTTTAACCATATTTAACCATATTAAACAATATTATACCATATTTAACCTTTTTTTTCAAGATTCAATCATTATTAACCATATTTAACTACATTAAACAACACTTTACCATATTAAACCATATTTAACCATGTAAAACCATATTTAACAATATATATCCGCATTTAACCAGATTTGACCATATTTAACCATACTTGTACAAATTTAACCATATTTAACCAGATTTAACTATATTTAATGATATATTACCATATTTAACTATATTTAACCATATTAACCCATATTTATCCATATTAAACAATATTTAACCATATTTAACCTTTGTTTTTTAAGATTCAATTATATTTAAACATATTTTACCATATGTAACCATATTTAACCATATTTAAACATATTTAACAATATTTAACCATATTTATCCATATTTATTCACTTTTAACCAGATTTAAATATATTTAATGATATTTTACCCTATTTAACAATATTTAAACATATTTCACCGTAATTAACCATATTTAAAGAAATTAAACAATATTTAACCATATTTAACCTTTTTTTCAAGATTCAATTATTTTTAACCATATTTAAATACATTAAACATTACTTTACCATATTAAACCATATTTAACCATATATAACCATATTTAACAATATTTAACCATTTTTAACCTTTTTTTTCAAGATTCAATCATATTTAACCATATTTAACTACATTAAACAATACTTTACCACATTAAATCATATTTAACTATATATAACAATATTTAACAATATATATCCATATTTAACCAGATTTAAGCATATTTAACAATACTTATACAAATTTAACCATATTTAACCAGATTTAACTATATATAATGATATTTCACCGTAATTAACCATATTTAACCATATATAATCATATGTAACCATATTTAACCATATTTAACCATATTTAACCATATTTAACCATAGTTAACCATTTGTAACCCTATTTAACCATATTTGTTCACATTAATCCATATTTATTCATTGTTAATCATATTTAACTATATGTAAACATATTTCACCATATTTATCAGCATTTATTCAATGTTTACCAGATTTATCTATATTTTATCACATTTTACCATATTTAACCATATTTAACCATATTTAACCATATTTAATCATATTTAACCATATTTAACCATAATTAACCATTTGTAACCATATATAAACATATTTAACCATATTTACAATATATAATCATAATTAACCATATTTAACCATATTTATTCATATTTATCCATATATATATCCATATTTATTCATTGTTAACCATATTTAACAACATTTATTCAATGTTAACCAGATTTATCTATATTTAATCACATTTAACCATATTTAACCATATTTAACCCTATTTACCATATTTAACAATATATAACCATATTTAACCATATTTAGAAATATCTAACCTATTTAAAGAAATTTTAGCCATATTTATTGATATTTAATCATATTTAAGCGTATTTATCCATATTTATTCATAGCTAACCAGATTTAACTATATAAAAACCATATTTATATATAGTTATCAATTGTTAACAAGATTTAACTATATGTAACCATATTTAACCATATTTAACTATATTTATTCATATTTAACTATTTATTTATTTATTTTATTTATTAATTTCATTTTTTGAAACATGCATTCACACAAATAAGGTACAATGATTATAAACATTTTGTTGTTGTTGTTGTTTTTTTTTTAACATTAAATTATCAATACATCTGAACAACCTATGAGTAATGTATATAAATAAAAAAATCCCACATAGGCAAGGCCAGTGCGTGGGTATACCTGGTATCAGTTAGTTGCAGTATATTGGTTTATTTGTATCAATACATGGATGTTAAAGATAAGTTGAATAACATATTTTACGTTAGATAAGAAAACAAATCGAAAAACAAAGAAAGAAAAGTGAGGAAAATATAGAGTTATAGCAGGAAAAGGTTGATATTTTTGGTTTTAATCCAGTTTTTTATTTCATTTTTGTATGTGTTTAAAGATGATATGTTTGGACACTTACATTTTGTAGATAGAAAATTTAAAAAATTTAGGAGCTATTAAAAAAGCATGTCTCTGCGCAAGCCTAGTTTTACACAAAGGTACTTCAAGTACGTTATTTATCCTGTGACTAGAACGATTTTCATTTTTTGGGAATAGTTTTTTTCTTGAAAATACATATTTGAGGCACTGTAGACAATAATTTTTTCTTATATCTAACAGTTCAGCCTCATGGAATAATTGCATGGAGGGGAAAGTACTTTCTTTATGTAACATTATTTTTAGTATTAATTTTTTCGATGTTTCAAGTGGTATAAGGTAAGTATTATATATTCCCCCCCATCCGATTATTCCATAAGATACTATGATTGCACCAGTGCATGGTATACCATTTTCATTATTTTGATATCAAGTATGACATTCAAACGTTTAAATATATAAGTTAAATACCTTACTTTACTTACAAGCTTTTCTACATGATATGTCCATTTGAGTTGACTATTTATTATAATTCCTAAATATTTAACTGTATTCCCTGAACTAATTTCTGTACAATTATGGCATGTAACAGGGTTGCATACATTGTTGTAGAACCTTATATTTATGTAAGAGGTGCCGTCCTTTTGGTATTATAGAAAGGAATGTAAATAGTTTTTTCACAGTTCAGAGTTAAAAGGTTTTGGTTGAGCCATTATTTGATAATGGAGGTGCATTTATTGGCATTTTCACTGACTTCGTTTCAGGATTTACCATGTACTGTGATTGCAGTATCATCAGCAAATGAGAAAAGTTTTCCCGGTATTTTCATATTACATAGATCATTAATGTAAACGAGGAACAATAACGGGCCGATAACTGTTCCTTGAGGAACCCCATGCTTCACAGATTCTTGTTTACTAACATTAACACCGATTTTTGTACATTGTCGGCGATCAAATAGATATTTTTTTAATAATGACAGACAGTTATATTTAATACCTATAATATTGAGTTTTCTAATCAATATATTATGATTAACTTTATCGAACGCCTTTTTTAAGTCTAAGAAAATAGTTAGACTTTTCATATTTGAGTTAAGATTAGTATATATATTTCTTGTTAGATTAAATATATATTTCTTAGATTACTTACTATTTAGATTACTATATTTAACCACATTTAATCATATTTTCCACACTTAACCAGATTTAACCATATCTATTCATATTTAACCAATATTAGTTAAACAATATTTCTTCAAATTAGAAAAGAATATTGTCCAAATGGACGCTTTGCCAATTGGAAAATGCGATCCTTGGAGTCATAAAATAATGTTTGTGAAAAAATCATTAAATATACGGCCAAACGCAAGCCTCGGGTCGGTAACTTAATGTCGTTTTCTCTTGCCATACTGCATCGACTTTTCAGAAATCTTGGTTAGGGACTGAGGTTAATAGTTTGAAGAGGACTCAAAGAAAAAACCGCTACGGAATTTTTTGATTTTGATTTGAAATTGTTTTTATTTACTGTGTTTTTCGGTTTCGTGTTTCATTTTGAGAGTTCTTAATATTATTCAATGATTAAAAATATATTTCAATGAGTTTTATTAGCTTCAATAAGTTATTCTAAAATTGAATATTAAACCTAGAGTCGTAGAAAAAGTCAACAGAAGTTCCATAGAAATAAAAATCGAATAGGTATATCCGAGACACTATCCAATTTTTTTTTAATCGGGTAGAATCTTACAGTAATGATAAAAAGACAGCAGACAAAAATATATCGGAATTAATTGGAGATGATATTGACCGTTCTTAGACATCGAAGTAGGATACCAATAAAAATAACGGAACGCATTAGGGTGGCTGTAGCTCAGTGGTATAGAATGCTAGCTCTCGGATAGACCATGAGGTCCTTGTCCCAGTTGCTACCGTTATCTTTTTTGTATTTTTTTTTTGGTTTCATGTTTCACTCATCTTGAATGATTAAAAATATTACTTACGAGCTTCAATAAGGTATTCCAAAATTTGAATAAAAAACGGTTTTCTGAATTTATCTCTTATCCCTTTGATGACCTACGAACTCTGATCAAAACCATATTAAGAACAGGTTTTCACATTATCTTTCTCCAAAGAAACGCCATGCAAATACTTTACTGTTTTTTTAATTTAACGATCACCTTAATAAATGTAATTAAAGTACCTATCTAGTTGTACCTTTATTTCTATTATTGTGTTCACAAGCCACAGAATAATACTCAGAAGAAGGCACTTTATTTGGATGAG
This sequence comes from Halesus radiatus, assembly GCA_022606495.2. Lineage (NCBI taxonomy): Eukaryota > Metazoa > Arthropoda > Insecta > Trichoptera > Limnephilidae > Halesus > Halesus radiatus. The sequence continues at coordinate 7,808 of JAHDVE020006911.1, read as the reverse complement.
AAGCCTCAGAATTGGAGCTAATGTGAGATGCGTCAGCCGCAAGGTCAAATAAACATCGTTGACCTTTCAGACTCAGAATAGCATTATTGTTATGATGACTAAGTAGATGAGAACGTATCAACATTTAGTAATCGCATTACCCAAACATTCAGAGGTCTAAAATAAATATAAGTTCGACTTTGAAGGTTGTATTTTACAAGTTCTTATGCGCCAATAATAAAAGCATTTCATTCATACCTTTCCTGGTCTGGGTTCGAGTGTATGAAAGAAATTCAAATGTGGCCAGTTTTTTTTAACCTTTTAAGGGGAACGGCTGCGGTGCCTGTTTCACATAAAACTGAATTTTGGATTGGAGGCCAAAATAACCATCCAAACGGAATGATCTATTTTTTAAATTAAAGGTTTAGCAAATATCTAGTACGGATGAAAAGTATTTTATTTATTTGAATGAAATCCAATATGTAAAACTGATGCAATAACGTTTTAAAATTAGTATGAAAAACATTAAACCCGCCATGTTTTATTTAGGTTAGCCCAAAGATATAACACTCTGGTTAGCCACAGATTGCATATTCAAAAGAAGAAGGTTTTTTTTTGTCTAGTATGTTTTCAAAAAATGGTTTCGATATATTTTGAAAAAATAAACGTTTGTAATGAAATAAAATATTCAAATGAATGTTTCTTTATTTGGAGATAGTTACTTTCGCTTTCAAATCAATTATGGCATCCTAATGACAAGCGAGAATTCACAACTTCATTACTTTATTATAAAATATATAAATATTATTATTATCCCGAGCAAGGCCGGGTACACATCAGCTAGTTTTATAGTAAATCTTTCAGCCTTCAAATGCTGAGAACCGATTAGCAGCAAAACCATTGAACACTGGTTTAACTCAAAATGTATCCGTCTTCTCTTACTCTCCCAACAATTAAACCTCCCGATGTTATTATTTTATATTTGTATTCGCGGCAAATGGAAAACGAGGTGCAATTAACGGAAATGGACTTGTGGAAGATCGTGGTGTGAAAATTACACGCAACAAAGAAATACATGTGTTGTAATTAGATCGGTGTTGCCTAATGGAGGATGGTGGGCTTCAGATGGAAGATAATAGAGGAATCGTCAACCTTTTAATACAATTTAAAAATAAATAAAAGCAATATTTTTAATTTTTTATTAAAGTTTAAAAACCACATTGTAATATTTAATCAAAAATTATTGACTTTTAGTAAAAAGTCAATAGATGTCTCGTATAAATAAAAAATCGTATTTTTTCCGAGACACTATCTAGTTTGCAATTGTGTTCGTGAAGAACTTTGTAATCATCATAAAGATTGCTGCCAATAATATGGGATTAAAAATGGAGAATAATATTGACAAAGTTTTGAATTTGAGATATGATATCGATAAAGATGACATAAATTGAACTGGTCTCATTAGCTAAGTTGGTAAAACGATTGTCCCGGAAAGACAGAGGTCCCGGGTTCTGGGATATATTTTTATTTTGTGTTGTTTTTTCGGTTTCATGTTTCATTTAGGTTATATTATTATCTTCTTCAATGATTAAATAAAAACTAAGTTATTGCGATGTGAACGGGATCCATTGCGAAATGATCATCACATCAGAGTCCGAGCTTTAAAAACGCAAAAATACATTGGTATTATTTTTCTTATTCATATCGGGGAAATATTATTAAATTAATACATTACATTACGTAGGTACTGTTACATAACGCAAATAACCCATAAAAACTAGCCGCTCGTTAGACAACAGCGCCCCTAGCGGCAAGAAATCAACACTCTCGTACGCGGGTCCGTTTCCGCCCGTGCACTCTCGACTCCATCATTCTCCCCGCGGACCTACCCTTGAAAGCATCTTTCTCCCCGCGGATCTGGCCTTGGACGCACCATTCTCCCCGCGGACCTACCCTTGAAAGCATGAAACCCGCCTAATTGAGTCTGATTCCCAACTATAAGACCGCCTGTCGGCTCACGATCCTGCAGAAGAGCTCCGAGGCCTGCCGATTCTGAGCTAGTCGAAGGTCCCGAGCCGAGCTCCCTGGAAGAAACCCCTCACCGGGTAAGCCTCCACTTACACTGTCTCCCGTAAATGCACCTACCCAACCTTCCTCCTCTCCTTCTCCCGCATTCCCGCATTTCCCCGGTCAAATCCTCTCATTGCATTACAGTACATTAAAGTACATAATATTATGGAATAACTAATGACAATTAAGAATCTTATTTATTTATTTTTAAATTTTAAAAACATACACTTGCCACTCATCTTACTAGGACGGTCCTGTGTGGAAATGAGTGGCTTTACAATTTTAGTGAAATGAAATATATATATTTTTTTTTAAATAACGCCAAAGTTATTCAGACTATAAACAATTATTTTATTTTACATTTGAAGATTAATCAGTAACCCAATTACCTATCATAAAGTATGTGTGCTCCGATTAGCCACAATCACAGGGTGATCATATTTTTGTTTACAAGAAGTCGTGAGTAAATAATAATAGGTAAATAATAATAAGTAAATAATAATCAGTAAATAGTAATAAGTAAATAATTATACATGAATAAAAACAAATAAATATTAAAAAGTAAACAATAATAGATAAATAATAAACAACTGAATATTTAAACAACTAAAAATAATTTAAATGTGTACATCCAACAAGAGTGTTGATTGGTGCTAATCTCTGGTGACATTCCTTTAGATCTTGAGAAATATATATATATACACATCTCTTTATACTTAATTATTATATTTTTTCTAAATATATTATTTTACCGTACTACGTCAATACTAGGTTTTTTCCCTTCTATTTTTGTATAATGGCACTTAATATGAACTAAAATTGTCAATTTGACTGTCCTAAAATTGGATTTATTCCTAGTTGGGCAGTTAAAGCTTTCTTACATTTTGTTGTTAAATAATTTGTGTTTCGAATAAATAAGTATTATTTTCATTATAATTATTATTATTATATGGAAATTAGTAACTTACAATTTTTTTATGTATTTATGAGGGTATTGTTTTTTCACTTTATCAGTGATTGAATTTCCAATGGGATTAGCAGTAAAACGCTCACACGCAACCGGTTTACAATCTCTTCCACAGTACCATGATTCCGCTGCAGATTATATATCATATTGCAACACTTCACAAGAGATCCCGGACCTTGAGATCAGACTCCAGACTAGTGCCTACCTAACGTGTATTATCACGTTTCGTATGTTTTATCAGATCGGGCAAGAGGTGTGAATGTTGTGAGGTGAGCATTGCGTATCTCGGATTCAAAGATTTCCTATGAAAATCGTGTGTAATTACTGCGTACTTTGCTTCCATTGAGAACTATTATTATTATTTGGTCCTTTTAAAAGCTTTTGTCGGGTTTTTTTGTAGCAACTTAATAATAAGCTTAGGTATATGATTGATGAAATGAATTCTCACGGTCAGAAGAACTATGTTGTTAAAATTTTATACCAGTTAATTAGTTGAGTGGTTAATAATAATAAATAAATAAAATAATAATAAACGAAAAATATTGACAATAATTATTAGACTGAAACACTCATCCAAATAGAAAAAACTTCCGAGAAAAGATAAATGTCGCCGACAGGACTCGAACCTGCACCCTTCTGATTGCCGGTCAGATGCTCTACTGTTGAGCTACGCCGGCTTATCGCAAACCCGCCAAGTTAATCAATATATACTAGTGTTTCATTCAATAATTACTGTTTTTTATTATATTTCACCTGTAAACATTGTTACCCTTTGCGCTATGCACAAAAATGTTGTCTTAAAAACTTTAGTTTATCAATTAATGAAAAATATTGAGATTCGAAAGAATGCAAGGCTGATGTAAGCGTAATTAGTAAGATTAGGAAAGGGATGGTTTGGGCATGTAGAGCGAATGAACGAAGAAAGGAGAATAAGAAGAATATGTGACGCGAATGTGAAGAAGAAGACAGGGACGCCCCAGGAAGACATGGGACGATCAAGTGATTCAAATACTTGAGTCGCGCCATGTCAGAAGTCGGAATAATAGAAGAGTGTATAAGAGACGATGTCTGAATGTGAATGAAGCAAGAAATGTATGCCAAGATCGAGTTGTTTGGCGGTCCGTCCTCTTTGCCATACCCCTGCGGGGAAACGTCGTGATGGTTAGTTAGTTACTTAATAATAAATTTCTTTATTCGGGGATGTGGGGACGTTAGTGCAATCCAACATGTTCCGTAGAGAGTGTAAATACTAATACAAATGTACAAGTAATATCATTAATAAGGAAAGGGAGGAAAATAATCAATAAAAATAATAAAGAGGAAAGTAGTAGAAAAAATAAATAAGAAAACGCCATCCATTTTGCGCTTTTGTTTCGTCATTGACCCATTGGATTAAAGATTATTGGAGACAATATCTCACTCCAATTTACTTCGATACTCGATCCTGAGATCTGACAGTATTCCATGATGAAGACATTTTTGTAGTTGATAGTCCTATCTCTCATTCCTGCCACCCTGATTCTTTTTATAATGTGTTTGGCGCTCGTTTAACATCGCAAAGACCTAAAAATCAATCACAAAAATGTTGGGTTTTGTCATACACGGTTCAAATGAGTTAACAAACCTTGCAGTTATAAGGCTACTTTACTTCAATTTAGTGCGTAGCATTCTCGAGAGTGGATCTCAGGTATGGGGGCCAGAGGACAGCGTCTATGTTCTAATGGTCGAGAAAATGCAAAAGAAATTCTTACGATTCCTCTACATGATAGAGTTCGGTTTTTACCCATGACTGTTTCCAATAGCATTTCTCTCGAGATTGCTGGGTGTTTGCAGCCTAAGTTCTAGGAGAGATATAGCACTACTGCTAATGGCTCATAAACTATCGAACGGTATATTATTGATACCTGACATCTTGCCTGAAATAGGATTTTATATCCCTGAAAATTTCGCGCGAGGACGCCAATACAGACTGCTGTTTCTTCCCACGTGCAGAACTAACTTACCAATGGTGATGCCTCTGGGAAAACTTACTAGGTTAATTAACTGCCTCTCGGGAAATGTGGAAATTTTCCATATGGCCTACAATAATTTTAAGCACGAACTAAATATTATGTTCATACCTATAACCCTTTTAAAAAAAAATTATTTTACTTATATGTTATATAATTATGCTAAATATATTTTAGTTATTTGTTTATCGCTTTGAATTGTATTGGTGTTTATAACTGTTTTTGCAAAATAAGTAAATAATTATAATTTTTTCTTGGTATAGTGCTTGGCTACAGGTGAAATTAGGTTTTCGGGCTAGTTTTTTGTTGTTGTTTTCATTTGTATTTTTAACGACTGTTATAAAAAGTTTACCGACACATATACGTGTGTTGAATTATCCTGTCCCCACCTAAGTCGTACCTATCTAAGTACGTATAGAGTAAGAGTATGTAGTAAAATGATTTCACATATTAATATTAACTGCGTAAACCATTACCCATTTTCGCAAGCTTTGCAATCCTCTACAAGTAGATTCTAGTTATGGTACCTATCTATTGTTAGACGAAGAAGTAATGTGCGTCAGATGGGAGCACAGAGCTTAATGAGAGGTCTCGGATTGCTGGGAACTGGGATTTCAACAGAAGGTCTCTATACTCTATTATTAACGTAATACTTTTTTGTCTTCTGGACTGTGATTTCATTAATCTGGATATCTCTGTTGAATAGGTTTTTTTTTAACAAGAAGCGTGCACGTGTAAGAGAATGTAGTGCGATTTTTTTATTACAATGCGATCTAATTTAGTATGACAACCTTTGTGAGAAAGTAAAATAAATCCAAAATAATAAAAAAAATCCTTTTTCCATTTATTATTTTTGTGTATAAAGGTCCATTCACAACTGCCAGCACCGCACAGTGCAGAACAGTACAGTGCAGGTACAGCACATACCCGAGTACATATTTGCATTACACTGCCCAGCACAGGACAGACACAGTGTCAACTAAACTTTTAACTAAGCCTTAGCATCCGTCACAACATGTTTGAGGATTTTATAATCCTTTTTCCATATTTATTAATTTTATATAACATATATTCCCTGACCAATTTAATCTCCTTTTCGTTATCCATCTTCTTGGTTTTAGCAATATCATTATCTTTTGACGCCAACTGACGAGGACGCCAACATGGCGCTGCTAACAGATATGTTTATATTAACTGCGCAGGCGCAGACGTCACCAGCGACAAACCAGCTAGATCGCAAGGCCGGGACAATTGCAAGTCCGCCCTACCGGAAAATTTGGCAGGAACCTCTATTCCGGAGTCCCAAAACATCTGATAAAACCCTTGACTTTCTGCAAAAACTAGCGGTTCGTTTGGTAGATTCGCATTATCTTAATAAACGGATTGTAATCTTTCGATCATCTGGAATGAAAAACGACCAAAGAATAAGCAAAGCATTACCATGCTGTTGCATTTTTCCCATCGCGCCCGTGTCTTTAATGTCCAGCATTTTGCCTTGATGCAGCTTATGTTCTGTATTATAATTAAAACTGTAAGTCCAAATGTGGAAAGAAGTATTGCGAAAACCTATGCATAGGAAACAATTAACGTGGGAAGTAACCATCAATTTGTAGGTGCAATCTACTGAGCCAAGATTGTATGGAGGATGCAAGACGTTTTGAAACGGTTTTAGTTGTTCGATAATCTGGTCATTATTCCAGGTGCTTCAAAGTGATTATCTTCCTCGTTTTATACTCCTCTTTACCTAATATAACCCAATACAACCTAACCGAACCTAACATAATCGAAGCAAATGATAAACATTCAAAATCGAAACGTTGTTTGAAATGGCTTTCGACATGATTGTTGAAAAGATATCAATTCAAGGTTTTTACCAACCCTCCCAATATCCCCACCGTACCTAACCTAGCATAACCTAACTTAACTTAACCTAATCTAACTTAAACTAACCTAATCTAACACAACTTAACCTAATTTAACCTAACCTAACTTAACCTAAACTAATCTAACCTAACATAACTCCTAACCTAACCTAACCTAACTTAACCTAACCCAACTTAACCTAACCTAATTTAACCTAACCTAATTTAACCTAACTTTACTTAACCTAACCTAACTTAACCTAACTTGACCCACTGATGAATATAGAATTATGTAAATAATTATAAAAATAAATGATTTCAAATTTATTTTGTATTCACCACTCTATTAAAATACACATATCAACATGTTTCGAAAGCGATGCTTTCTTCATCAGGAATATATAGAATACTAAAAAATAATAATGTCAAGTATATACAAATGATAAATATAGAACACAATAATGTAAGAATAGACAAATTTGAAATTTAAATAGCTTTCGAAACATGTAGATAGATATAAAAATACTTGGATGATTTGTATAGCGCCGTTTTTGTGAAAATATCGTATATGTGTATTAATAAAGTGTTGAATACAAAATAATTTTGAATTCATTTATTAATAATGACGCCACAAAGTGAATACCAATCTTTGAAGAAACTGTAATTTCAAAAATTCCCCAATACTTGTATAATTATTTTAGGATGTCTTTTTTATATGAATACCGCGCAAGAGTCCCAACTGCTCCCAACCGTCTGGAGCCAGTGAGACTATGGCATCCCCAATTGTTGAATGTTGTGAGGCTGAAGGTATTGGGGAGGGGAAGGAGAAGGGGAAGAAGAAGGTGGGTCAGTTATTTCCCACCATTCGTCACCTAACACGGCTAAAAGTCGTTTCAAGCAACGTTCAATTCTGATTGGTTT